>KZ506938.1:15969-126850 GCA_002844005.1 Limosa lapponica baueri | reverse complement strand
GGGCATGATCACTGCAGCCCAGGCTGCCTTCAACTTTGACATCCCTGATGATTTCGCTTGCATTTGTGACCAACAATGCATCTCCTCGAGTAGGGCTGTTAATTTCTTGTCTCAAGAAGTTGTCATCTAGGCACTCTATGAGCTTCCTGGAGTTCCTGCCGCCAGCCGTGTTGCTTTTCCAACAGATGTTGGGGTGGTTAAAATCCCCCAGCAGGATGAGAGCCTGTGATTGTGATGCCTCCTCAAGCTGGAGTAAGAAGGCATCATTGACAGGCTCCGCCTGGTCAGGAGGCCTGTAGTAGACTCCTACCACAAGGCTCCCTTTGTTGTCCTGATCCCTAATTCCTACCCATAAGCTTTCGACCTGCTCATCAGAAAATACTCTCATTCTTTATGAGGGCAAGGCTGCATTTTACCTCAGTCTTCTGATCCACTTGAATAAAAAACCCATAACACTTTCTCACAGTCCTTTTGCTTCCAGTTCTCATGTTAATGGTCTGGTTTACAGAATTCTTTTGGTATCTACTTTGTCTTATTTACTAGTAGACAGATTTTCCTAAAATTATGATGCTGCATCAGGTTTGGCTTTGAAAAGCAGGTGTGGGAAAAGATGGAAACAGATGATTTCTAGATTCTGTCATGTCCTCTTATTCAGATATGTGAAGAAGAGATGAGAGGGGTGCATCTGACTAATATGTCTTTCAGGTTTTCCCTTTTATTCTTGGATGCTATTTCCCTGTGAAACTGACCCTAACACAGAAGATAACCACTTTTTATCCTTGGCTAGTTGTTATTTTATGTCTTTAGGTACACAAAAAAGCAGTTGGAGTGATGAGACACTATTCTTCAGGTTCTTGACTCTCTCAGTTTAAGGCTTAAAACATCCAGTTAACAAAATAAAATTGGTCTTTTATGGAATTTAGAAACAAAAACTATGATTCTTTCTGGTTTAATATAAATGGATTTTTATTTATTGTGTTTCATAAAATGACATTTTTGAACTTTTGTGCTATATCACTGGTAAATATATAGAAACATTACAGATTTGTTTATTTGTACAGGAAACAAAAGTTAGCTAATAACCTCAGCATTGCAACACTATCTGAAAGTTTATGCACAGAGAAAATTTATAATCCCAGTGGTTTCATAGCTAGAACTCCTGCATCAACATCCTAATATTGACTGAAGTTCTACTGAGTTTTACCTTCAAGAGGGTCTGGATGATATGTTTAATGAATCATAACATCAAAGACTGCCAATAAAGCACACTTGAAAATAAATCTCATTTCTGTAGAAGGAGCGGCTAAGAAGCAGGCCCATCCCCCTTTACTTCTAGCAAAAATGTTTTTATTTCAGTGGGTTCCAAACAAAACCAGCTATTTTTCCAGCAGAATAATTACACAAAATAAAATTGCCCATTATATTCTACAGCAAAATATCAAACATTTTTATTTACTCAACACAAGGAGTCTTTTGAAGCCTGCTTTAAAGGTGGGAAAAAATTGATTTAGGTCTACACAATCCAAATTCCATAGAGAGATTAATAATCACAGATTTTTAAGCAATTTCCCTTCTAAAACCAGGAAGGAATTAACATAACACTACCTTTAGTGGACAAACACTTGTGTCAACCATTGCCAAAACCCCTTTCCAGCATCCGTATGAAAAAGGCTTTTTTGTAAGCCAAAATTTAGGTAAGCTAATATTATTTTTGTTTTTTGATTAGTGTATGGTGTTTGTGAAATTCTAATTTTTACCATAGTGATCTACCTTGTTCCCTTCCTCTGCCAAATCTACTACTATAAAGCATGGAGTAACTACTTTATAAAACTCATATGCCAGACTGCTTCCTGAGGACACTTCCTGTAGTAACTGCCTTTCTTCAAGTCACTCCAGCTCCTCCAGAGCACTTCCATTCCCATTTGCAGTAAAGTCCTTCCCAAGACTCTCTGATCAAGAATAGAAAATCTCAGCTGTTTTTCCACAGCCTCTGCTGAAGCCTTGTTCATGGTACAGTACTGTCCAATCCTTGTCTTTTGCTATGTAGGGCCACTGGAAGTGTGATTACTCAGTAAATCATTAGTAATCTTTACTGAGTAAAGGCCAAGTGATCACAGGTAAATGCAGCTGGATTTTCATCAGAAATTAAACTTAATCTTTCATTGACAGGTTTTTGACTCTACTATACCTACATACAAACATCCACATATTTTATTTTTGACAATATGAAAGGCTATTTCCAGGCTTTCCATTCACTACAGAGGAAGCTGGGAATAAAGTTTATGGCAAAATCCTATTGAACTGCCAAAAACCCAAAGCAGTTTGCTTTATAAACCTTTCCAAAGTGGTAAAAAAGACCCACTGTGTTGTTTTTCCACAGACATAGCCATTTACTCAAAATATTCCACTCTGTTCAATCACAACCCATTTCCACAGCTGAATGACTCATTTCTGTTCCTAGCTCACCACCCTGTTTTAATTCTTATTTCTTGTTTGCCTGCTCTATAGGAGTGACAGAGAAAAGTTAAAGCGTGTGGCAAGAAAAGGAAGTGCCTTAAACAGAAGTAAGCGTGTACTCAACAACATGTTGGTGAAGTCAACCAGCAAAACCCGCTGAAATCAATGAGATTACTCCCACTCACTTCCACATGCACTGGGCAAACCCTTTGATGGCTTTCAAGGCCAGTCTGGCAGGAGATATGTAAAGACTCTTAACAATGTTGCTAAGTGATATCTCCAATTATAGTATGTTCTTCATATAATAAATCATTCCTGTTCAAGTTTTCCACCTAACCAGGAGGTGATATCCAAAATACATCTCTACAGCTGTGCAAGTACAAGTAAGTACAAGTAAGCAAACCCATTACATATGACCAATGCAATTTTTCAGGTGTGTTCAAATTGTCAAGGTCCCAAACTAATTTCAGACCATCTTTCTGTTAGGTTAAACTGGAGGTGAATATGTAAAAGAAAGAGAAGCAGTCTGTTGAACATGGACTTTATTTCAAAGCATATAACTACTCTGGCATTTGGCATCACCTCAACATGGCTATGGGCAGGCAGCCACTCTGTAAACTTAAAGACATTCTGTGAACTTAAGCTATAATTTTGGAAACAGCTTGCTGCTTATCCATTGAAAACTAATACTGTTTTTTTCCAGTGTGCTGTTCATTTGCTGGAAAACTTGTCTCTCCCTCACATAAAGCCAGAAAATGCTTGTATCTCTCTGTTTTGTCATTTCCCAAAAACAGAATGGTACATTGAATGGCAAAATAAGTAACATCTGCAATCCTCAGATGGAAGAAAAGAGAACATTCCACGTAGCATCCAATATAAATATCTGCAATAAACACCCCGTGAAGGGCTTAAATGGAGGACAATATGAGCATTGCAGTGCAGTACTTTGACTTTAGGTATTCCATGGTTCAAGTGAAAAGGACACCTCTTTGTTCCAGCACATCTCAGGTTTTTGGAGGATGGATCATAATAGAAAGCTAACATTTAGCCTGAAGAAAACAGCTTCAGAGTTGTACTTGTCAGATTTGTCATAGTTTTTCTTTCGACAGAAATGTCTGTCCTGGTTCAGCCTCACTGTTCCATGAAGCTACAAAATCACTGCTTAGTCCAAGGAAGTGGTGGGAGGAAAATATTTATTTTTTTATTTTATTTCTTTATTTATAAATTTACACCTCTAGGACTACATGAATACCATACATTAATTTGGAGTCATAAAATATCATAAAATCTTTAAGTAATGGGTGGGGTGACTGCAAACTTTGCCAACTTGCTTTTCCAAATATTTAAGGTTTGTGTGTATGAATCTGTGTTTTCAAATTATTCCAAGCTGCGGAAAGACTTACACTTTGTTTCCATAGGATTTAAAACCATGATTTTTTTAATATCTTCCATTATTGTAAGCAATGGTTTCTGACAACTTCTATTCCACTCACTCTTCCAGACAGCACAGTACAGATGACCATGCCATCACGTTCTCAACTCATTGGTTTGATTCAGCAAGAAATATGCCAATACGATGGTGCTTTTCTCCCCCAGTTACTCAAAGAGAGTCAAAGTTAAATGTAAAGTTTTATTTTGTGAAATGTAGAGTCATATTTTGTGACATACAGAAGGGGAAGGACCTTCAATGGGCTCAGGCCAGCATATAGGCCACACTTTTGTGACCAGAATGGTCTATGCTAGTTACCTCAAAGGAAGGCAAGAAACGACACGTCCTTGTGAGAAATTTCTCTGCAAGGAAGTCTCAACTTTCAACAAGAATTTGCTTAAAAACTAGGCAAGAGGGTTTCCATTCCTTTCCAAACAGTCACTCATTCAGTATTTCCTACTAGATCTCTTGATAGCCTTGTACTCCTATTAGTGTAATCGTGTAACTGGTATAATTTGGCCTCATAGAGGTTAAGAAAGTAATTGCCTTCTGGATTCCCATTAGAATCAGAAGTTCAGAAAACTTTGACCTGTGTGAATGCACTTCTCCCTAGTGTACAGAATCCGTGGCACTTGGAGTTGTACATTTCAGTTGTTTTGTCAAAGGAAAAAACAAACATCATTTTCTCTTTGGCCATCCGGAAAGACACGCTAGCTAAAATATGTGATATATGTTCCTTTACATATAGGTTTCTGGTCTAACAGGGTCATTTAATTTTTGACTTTTGCCACTGATTAAAATGAATAATTTTTTTGTTGCTATTGTTTTTTAACACACGCAGTTCTTCTTACAGCCTGCCAGTGTGAGTTATCCGACTAAAAGCTTTTATAAAGTAAACAACTAGTTCAAGTTAGTATTGCAGGCTTACTCTATCTCTGCTCAAAGTAACTCACAGCACAATTATTCTCTCATGAGATAGAGTCTAATGCTATAGCTTAATGTAACAGCAAAGCCTGTTTAACAGCAAGCTGTTGCCAGCAGCATCAGGGCTCACCCCCTGTCCCTAGACAATCATTCCTCTTTCTTACATTAACGTACATCTGATTTTCAGTGAGCCAGTTCACAGAGCTGAACAGCAAAAAACCTCAGTCATTCGTCTTTGAAAAACTAGGATTTGGGGGTGGGTGGGGAGGTTCACTACCAGAAGCAGATCATCATGGGGTCAGAAAAATACTAGTGCTCATCTTGGGGAAGCAGTGGGAATATGGAACAAAGAGCATAAGTAGGAGCAGAGACAGTACACTATCGAAACATTAGACTGCCTGAGTTATATGTAACAGAAAACTGCATTGTAAAATGCGTGATACCATCTCTATACTGTGAGATAGGTCAGAAACCAAATGTGAAATGGACATTACTTATTTCTCTCCCTTGACTACTGAGGGAGATAAAGGAAAAATAACAGCCAACTACCCATAAACCCATGGTTAGAAACTCTTCTTTGGTGACTAGAGCACATCAAAATTCAAAATTTTTCATTTTCAGGAAAAGCATTTTGATCTTTTGTTATAAACAGAAACAAGATTTGAAAAATAAATAGAACATATTTTGACTTGGAAAAGAAATAAAATTATATATCATATATTTTTAAATGAAAATTTCATTCTGGGGTTTTTTTGTTTTGTTTTTAGTTTTTTCAGAATATTTTCTTCTTTAAAAAACTGCGCTTCAAAGGTCTTTTGGGAGGAGAAGGATAGTTGGCTTTGTTGGTTTTTTTTAACTGATGCAAGATCACCAGAAACATTTTTTTCAAAATGTTACATCAAATCTCTACAAAACAACAAATAATTATTTATAAGAACTTTTCTTATTAACATTATTTGTGAATTCATACAAACTTTAGCAATTACTAGGAAGAATGAAGAATCAACTTTGTTACTAGAAGAGCTTATTATTTCTCCAGGCTACCACATAAGTAAAAATAGAGGAGGAAATTAAATTGCAAATACTCTCCTGTTTTGGGGTAATGCACTCTCTTGGTACTTTGGTTTCCATAAAGCATCTTTTCTGAGGGGTGAGGGATCATTGCCAGGATATTTTTACTATGTTGTTATACAAACTGCAGTGATTCTTCAAGCTTTTCATACCTAGGGATCTTTTTACACTTTCTCCAAAAATAAGATCATAAATATTATTTTCAAAACACCCTTCTGAAATTTAACGCAAAGGGTTTCTTGGAGTTCTGTCCCCCTTTTTAAATTATTCCTTCCAACACCATATTGAAGTGGTTAAATTTTGTGTTGTGAGTAATGACACGTGGCTTCAATATCCCAGGTGAAATGTATTTAAAGTTAAGCATGGAAGTAAATGTTTGCAGGATTGATGCTTTAAGCAACTTTATAAAAATAAATTTAAAAGAACATTGATTCTTTCCTTGCCTCTTTCTTTTTCCTTGGATCTCAAGGGAACCACCTGCATGACTCCACTGAAATTTATATAATTTTAAAAACAGTTTGGTTTTTTTTATATAATTTTAAAAACAGTTTTTGTTCCCCTAAACACATTATTCTACTAAAAATAAAGAACATCAAAGATGACCATCTGAATCCAGCTCTGTTCTCCTCACTACATTATTGGCCAGGGCTGCTACACTCTTTAAAGTACAGTCTGAAATATCTGTACAATCTTCTCTACAGCATTTTTTGTTTTCTTTTTTATTTCTTAGATTTCTGAGTTTAAGTTTCCCAGATCCATGACTCTTCATTTCAATAACAGCATTGATTGCATTTTGCTAGTCTAAGACATTTCTTCACCTTTGATGTGTACCTGCGTCATGTGAATATTGTCATGTGGCAATGATAAATCACTCTCTGAATCACTTCAGCACTATCAAAGCTATTGTAAGCTAAGGAAAATTAGACACTTAAAAATTACCATCTTTGGCATGGCCTGGGAGATGTGAAAAGCAACATAAAAAGCCATAAGAAATTAGTGTACTTGAAATGCAGCACAAGAATGTGACTCTCATATCTCTGTGTGTTATGGAAGAACAATTTGTTACATTTTTCTACAAACTGAGTTTTATTTTGATTAATCATTTAAGAAATGACAAGAAATCAAAGCTATGTTGCATGTGCACCTTATATTTGGCACATACAGAAGTGTTTCTAAGACTGAGGTCTCAAAATGATGTCATGTGATCTGTCTGTTTTATGCACAAAAGCAGGCCCAAATGTATTCCTATGTGCAAAAGTTATCATAACTTATGTCTTTGACTGGTAAGTCTGTAGATGCATGGGATTCATAACCTGAAAATTTGGCTGGTAGCACGAAAACATCCAAAAGTATACCTGAAAATGATATGATACTGCAAATTTTTCTCTCATTTTAGATTTCAGTAAAGAGCATAATACAATATAAATTCTGATGGCTGTATAAGTGAGGAGTACAGTGGTGCTGGGAAAATAAATAGGAAAAGTCGTAACAAAGGCAAATTAGAGTAACTGCAAAAAAACCCAACTAATAGCCCATTTTTCGTCCTAATAAAATGCATTTTTCTTAGTAACTGAACGATAGTGCTACCCTGGATTAGCATGTTATTTGTTCTTTATACACTTTTAACAGCCTGGATCATTAGAATAACCAGTTGCAATTTAGCTATTGTTTTAATTGGTGACTTGTCAGATTGATCAGATTTAATGGTTATTTTTAACTGCACTTCACTTTTTAAGCACTTTACTACCCTGTAAATCTGCTTTTTGCATGCCATTACATTACTTAGGGGTTTAACAAAGAGTGTTTTCAGTTCTACTGATGGGTGGATGAGTAGATTTAAATACTGTGTTTTGCAATTTCTATTTTAACAGGCAAATGCCCAACAAGGAAAATATATGTTCCATCCAGTCCACAGACAAAATATTTCTGCCACAGTTCATACTTGTCATAAATGTATCTAACATTCAATTATTCTGTGTGTTGTAACAGAAACGCCATCCTTCTGGCAAACCCATCCAAGGGTAAAGTCCATATGAGCACTTCAACAGGTGCAAATTAGGCCAACTGTAGCCTCTTACATGAAGTACAGAAAAACCAACAAAGAAACCCTGCCCAATTCCATAGGTTTTTGAAGTGCACCTCACATGTCTTGCAGACAGTATTTTTCTTTGCTGAAAGCTGAATCCAGAAGCTTGGCTTTTTTTATGTGGAGCAGTCACAGGAATCTATCTCCTGACTTCTCATTTCTGACCCAGAAATTAGACAGCCTTACACCCAATTTTATTACAAATCCTGCTGAAATCACACCACAGACATGGATTGCATTGGGAACACCTCTCTCAGCAGTCTTCAGTTTACTCCTGTTTCCCTCATCATCCACATTGCATAACTACCAATTCCTTCCAGGACTGTCTCTTGGAGCAAAGCACCTCGTGCCTGATAAAATTCAACTGTGGATCTGAGGACAGTTCTCTCAGCAGACTGTCCTTAAAGGAAAGTGTGAATTTGGCATGGTCCTTTCAGCCCTATCCAGTTCTTCAGTCCTATTCAAGCTGCCTTGTCCTGTCCTTAGGTGTTTATCTCTAACAAGAGATGGAGCTGACAAAGCTTCATGCCTTCTTTGTGAAAACCTGACTTGCAAGTGAGAGCCATAAAAGAAAACACGTTGCAGCACATTATCGAAGCAGGTAATGCTGATAGGACCAGGGCTGCCCAGCTGGGGTGTTTCTCATCCCTGCAAGCCACAGAGGCAAACATCAAAGCCGAAGAAGCATGTGTAGTCCTATCACTTCAGTGACACCAGTAAAACTTACTGTACTAGGCAAGCAAAAGTACATGGAATGGTGAACAACAATGGAGATATTTAAAACAAATATGTCCTCTTTTTTTTTGTGGGAAAAAAACTATTTCTCAGTCAGTTTCAGCACATGTGACTAGCATGAGAGGCACAAACTTGCAGTGCTAACAGCTCCGCAGCTTTTTGTCTCACAGTATTTGGGCTTCTGGAAGGCTGCAAACGTCACTCCTTCACTTACCTTCAAGAAGGGAAAGAAGGAGAATCTGAGAACTACAGGCTGGCCAGTTTCACCTTGATCACCTGGAAGCTAATGGAGCAAATACAGCTAGAAACCATCTCTGAATTTATGAAGAACAAGAATGTAGTAGTTAGCATGGATCAATGAAAGGGAAATCACACAGCCAACCTGATCACCTCCCATGATCAAATGAACAAGTTGGTGGATGGAGGGGAGAACAGTGGATGTTGTATCTTGATTTTAGCAAGACTTTCAACAGTGTCCCATAAAATCCTCATAGACAAACTAGTTAATTGGCCAGTCAAGTACATTTAAAACTGGCTGAAATGCCAGGCTCGAAGGACCGTGAGCAATGGTACAAAGTCCAGCTGAAGGCAAGCCACAAAGGGTTTACCTCAGGGATCAATATGGCATCATTCATGTTTAACCTTCTCATTAATGACCTCGATGACAGGGTGCACCCTCAGAAAATTTGCAGATGATACATACCTAGGAGGAGTGGCTGATAAACCAGAGGGTTGTGCCACCATTCAGAGGGACCTCAGCAGGCTGGAGAAATGATTGGACAGGAACTTCATGAAGTTCAGCAAAGGGAAAGTCCTGCATCTGGGACTGCACAGATGCTAGGCACAGACCAGGTGAAAAGCAGCTTGGCAGCTGGAGTCCTGGTGATAACAAGCTTATCATGAGCCATCAATGTACTCTCACTGCTAAGAAGGCAAACAGCCTCCTAGGCTGCATTAGTAAAAGCATTGCCAGCAGACTGAGGGAGAAGATCCTTCTCTTCTCAGCTCTGGTGAGACACATCTGGGGTGCTACATACAGGTTTGGGCTCCCCAGTAAAAGAGACATGGCCTCATTGGACATGTTCAATGAAGGGCAACTAAGCTGAATGAGGGTTTGGAGCATCTTTCATATGAAGAGAAGCTGAGACAGCTACAACTGTCCAGCCTGGAGAAGAGAAGTCTTAGAGGGACATCGCTGAGCCTAGACAAAATGTGCATAATTACCTAATAGGTACAAGACAGAAGAACTAGAGATGTCTTGTCAATGGTGCCCAGTGACAGGACAAAAAGCAATGGGCAAAAACTGAAATACAGGAAATTTCATTTAAACATAAGAAAAAATGTTTCATTGTGAGGATGGTCAGACACTGGAGTAGTGTGTCCACAGATGTTGTGGAGTTTCCACTCGTGGAGGTATTCAGAACCTAACTGGACACAGCCATGAGCTACCTGCTGTAGCTCACAGTGCCCTGAACAGAAGAATTAGACTGGATGATCTCCAAAGGTGTCTTCTAACCTCAACTATTTCATTATTCTGCCATTCTGTAAGTTTTAGGTCATTGTAGATGGCAATGTTCTACTGATTATTCCCATTTTTATAGTAATAAACTACCACTACTGCCTAGCTTCAGGCAGTAATCAAAGGTTTTATCCCATGTGGACCTAACAAGTTCCAGAGACATGGGCAAGCTACAAATGCCTGACTTACTGGAGGGAATGCGGTTAACTATGGCTAGTTCTCACTCAAGTAACTAGTCTGTAAATTAAATGGCAGATTACTGCTATCTCTGAGACAAATCCAAAGCCCATTAAACTCTTTCATCAAATTCAACTATTTCTGAGTCTGGAACTTTCATTCTTATGATTAATTTATCAAGCTAAAAACAAAACCCAGCAATTAAATTATCTCTGATTTTAAATAAAATGTCAAACTGCATAGCCGGAGGATCTACCAAAGCATTTGTTTCCCTCATGGCATTGTTCTGTGACATCTGTTAATATGTTGTCATGATAAATTTTTGCATCATTCAGGAATTTTGATAATCATAAAATTATGGGGTGTGGATTGGCAGATATAATTAGAGATGTATGCTTTGGGAGCGGGGGAAAAATAAATTATAAAAACACAAAGTATGACCACATATTGCACTGAAACTGAAAACTATTATTATGTGTGATATAGACAAGCTGGTATACAACATAACAAAGCCATCCATGACTATTATTTTAAACTGAAAAAAAAAAGATGTATTAAGTGTAATTAAGGTTGGCTTATTTCTTTTTCAAACATATGTTACTTAATTGCTCTCTAAAACAGCATGGCTTAAATATTGTTTAGTACTTACTGTAGCAAAAAAGGCTATAATAAGGAGAAAAAAAGGTGACTATAAGGAGCTATTTTCACAATTCTGGTCATGGTCTGCCTATTTTTAAGAGTACTGACGTGTAGAACATTTTAGTTGCTCTGATTTTCTTAATGTATTGAATTTTCATCCTTGTATTAAATTCTGTGCTAATTGTGTGAACTGTCTTTGAATTTGACTTGGAAGTTTCTCTTATCTCGAGTGATTCTCTTATCATAGGTGAATCTGGTTTCATCTCTTCTTTCATGTACAAATTCAAGTGTCAGGCTGTATTAAAACCTCCGTTTTTTTTTTTTTGGCAAGAGGAAACAACGAGAGAAATTGCTGCAACATTGTTCACATGTCATCATAATAGACAAAAGGACAAAAAGTTGTCAGACAAAATAAAAAGTAGTTTTATTTAATCAACACAACAGGCTTCCTGGAGTTGAAATTGATACTGATTTGTAGTCATGTGCATGTACCTTTCCCCTCCATATCAGTGTATTTTCTCTGAACTCAGTAGAAGTACTCACCTGCAAAAAAAATCTATATGTTTATAAACATTCACAAGTTTTTTATATTAGCAATTAATACTGGCAAATGGAAGCCATCAATCTGAATATTAGACATATTTTCTATTTCATAAGGATGGTGCACTGTAAAAATTGTAACAAAGAATTATTACGATACTTGATTCATTTTACTACTGAAAGTTATTTTCACACTTGTATTACAATTAGAAGCATACAAAGTAGAATCCAAATAGAGGAGGGCAGGAGAATTTGAGAAAAACTTTATTCCCAGAGATGGAAAGAAATATACTAGGTGAAAATTTGGGCAGAAGAAAATTATGAAGAAAAATAAATCTTTTTAGGATGAACAAAGCTGACACATTTTTGTTTTACCACCTGACAATGGGACTTTTGGGATTGAACACACTATGTGCATACTTCCGTTTGTCACAACATTGGATGGAAATAATACATTTTTAGTGGTGTTTCAGTTTCCTCAATTTCTCATTTTAAAGAGCCAAATGATGGATTTTGGAGCTAAAATTTATAATTAACTTTAAATTAATAATTTTCTCATAATTTAGTTATGTGTTATTTAATTCATGATCCTGCAGAATTTTTAAAAAATGTAGCAAAACATAAGGGTTTTTCCATACTGTTTGATGGTGGTTGATTTAGTTCCTTGAAACTTCATGCTGTTTAATAAAGTATCTTTTAATAACAATGTCTAAAGCAGAAGCCAAATCAGTATTATGAAGTCAGTCTTTTGCCGCAGCATGGGGCCAAGCGGTTGACATACTAAGCAGCAGGCAGGTTCTTCCATGGGACAGGGTTATTACTGAGGACTGGAGTTCTTCAAACTATTTTACTTTCATATCAGCAACACCTTCAGGCCTACCTTGGGTTTAATCTTATTCAAGAGGCAGTGAGGGGTCTGAATAACAGTACTCCTTACAGCCAATGTAAAGATGATATACCTACAACAAGCAAGTTTCTGCAGCAGCAGTGTCACTGGAAGGGCCTTAATTTACTCATAATTTAAACAATTATGTTTCGTGCTTAACGTGACGCTTGAGGAAAGGCAGCAACGGAGCTGTATAAGAAGCTGCTGCATGAGCAGCTGGCTTAGGGCTGGACCTCCACTTCCAGCACTACCTTCAGACATAGGAATTTTCTTCTGGCAGAGCAACAGGTCTCATCACACAGTACACAGACAGCACAGGCCAACACTGAGAACAACAGCTCCAAAACATATGACTTTCAGGGCACTGAACACACAAGGTCACAGGCAATTGATTTTTTGCTATTTTTCACAGAGTTGTAGCTTTAGAATCCTTAGAACTGTCCCAACAGACCTGCCAGTATAGGAGCTATAAATCATGGCACTAATAACTTATTTCTAGCAGTGTGCTCTGGCTAGACTTGGGAAGTTCCACCACCCTTACTAATTTCCTTTAAAAACATAAAAAACAAAACTGAGCACAAAGTTTAGTTCCTGTTAAACAATGTTATGACCATGTAATAACTGATACTTTGAAAAAAGATTTTTTCAAGTACTGAGGAAAATATCTGTTTTGGCCCTATTTATCAAGGTGAGATTAAGTTTACAAAATATGCTTTCCTCAGACATGCAGTTGTTTCAGTTACATTTTAAATAGAAGACGATGGCAAATAAACATTAATTTGGGAGTAACATTGTGCCAAAATAGCTTGAGACTGTGCACTTTGAACAGCAAAGAGGAAAGTGTTGTAGAATCTAAGAAATCACCTCATTCTAACCATACAGCCATAAACACAGAAAGCAATTTGGTAATCTCAAGAAGAGGTGTGTATACGATGGGACAGTGTGGGATGAAGGATTATGCTGTTTCCATCAGCCTTTGAGTCAAATGATGGGCTTGGGTCACCTCTTGGGTCACCTCAGCTCATGTTAGTACATAACAAGAAAGTCCAAGGATCTTTTTGGTCTTCTTCCCATAAATTTACCCCTCAAAGTGTGTAGGCCTTTTGCAAACATATTGTCATGAGAAAGTTAGAGAGACCAAAAGAAGAGCAGATTTAGATTGGATATTAGGAAAAAGTTCTTTACTATGAGGGTGGTGGAACACTGGAACAGGTTGCCCAGGGAGGTAGTTGAGGCCCCTTCCCTGGAGATATTCAAGGTGAGGTTTGACGAGGCCCTGGGCAACCTGGTCTAGTTGGGGGTATCCCTGCTGACTGCAGGGAGGTCGGACTAGATGACCTTTGGAGGTCCCTTCCGGCCTGGACCATTCTATGAGTCTATGATTCTATGAAAAGCCAAAGGGATCTGTGGGGAAATACAGAATAGTATGTTGTTTCTTAGCCCTCTGTGGACTGGCATATCCACCTTGAACTGCCTTCTGTTTTTCAGAGTCTGATGGGAAGTGCCCTCAAGTGTTTGGCTTGGTAAGACAAGTAAAGGTAGGACTTTTTTCCATAGGTACAGAATTTGCTTAAACCTAGGGTCTTCAAACCCTTTCTGGTAAAAAAAAAAAGTAATAATTTTCTAAAAATTATTTAAAATCAGATAGAACTCAGAGATCAAAACATCCTCTAACTGCCACGATGACACCAAACCAAGTGAATGCTGGTAATTAAAAGTCCATGGCAACAACAAATAACTTCCTACCATACATAATCTCAGTGCTACATGTCTTGGCCTACGCCTGTGCACTGTCCTTAACCATGAACATGCAAGCTGTATAGCAAGGGGAAAAAAACCACCTTCTGCTCCAAAAGCAGGGGAAAAGTGTTGCAGAAACATCATGCTGAAACAAACATTTCAATAAATGCACATCTAACCTAACCTAGAAATACTACCTCTGGTACACTCTAAAGAGGTTAATTTTGGAGAAAATTACTGTGCAGTAACTTTGAGTTTGGTAAATCCAGTCTTTGCCCAATACCTGGCAACTCCATCCTGTGACCGAGGCTTCAGAAATCCTAGAATAATTCAAAGTATTTCCTTTCTTCTCTGAAGTAGAATTCCACTCCATTTATTTAGCACAAGTTGAGATGTCTTGTCCAACCTCGTTTATCAGACTCTCTCGATAGTCAGCAGAGTAATAGATCTCCTCTCAGCTGTCTAAAATAGTTGGGATTAATTGCGCTTGAGGGGGTCTGTCCTTCTCCATTTGCCAGTAGACAAAACAATTAGCTTAGACTAGCCTTTTTAACAGTTGGAAAGATGAAGTGAGATCAGACAAATCACCTGGAACATTTCCCTGGACACAGATATCTGCTGTAATAGGGGCTTTAGAAGTATTTTTTAAACAGACATTTCTCATTTGTTCTTTGTCAGTCTGGTCTGCACTGTCTGCCATAAGTGATGGATTGTAAAGGTAACGATTAGCCAGTAACTTCTAGTTACACCTGACAAAAGGCTGAAGAGATTAGCTAAGCCATAAACCTTCAAATGTATCATCCTCAGTGTAACTTTATCATAAATTTGAAACCTATAGAAAAGTTTGTGGCAAAGTCTCTCTCACTTCCATACATTAGTGATAGGACTGTCTGTGAAAGAATATATTGATTGTGAAAACATTAACTATGTGAATAAATACGCATATTTAAGTGCTGGAAGAATCACAGCCTAGTCCAATTCCCACAAAAAATTCTCTCTTTAAAGAATGAATCATCAGCTTCTTTGTGTCATGATGGGATTAATGTTTAAACTGATGAACTGATATTCATTCATCATTCATTTTATAAATACTTGAAAAAAGCAAACATCAAAGTACACCTATAAGATAAAGCATAAGGCATCCACCATTCGAGCCAAGTTCCGTTCTCCTTGCAAATATGTGCATATGCTAATAACCATAATCAATCACATATGTCAGGGTATACCTAAATAATGCATATTTTCCTCATTGCGTAGTTTCAGCAAAGGTTTTTTTCCATAAATGTAAAGCACAGGAATTTGGACCCAGCTCAAACTATGCATGCTTATGTGATCACCACTGGGTTTTCCCACAGGAAGGGGGTAATCAGATCTTCTAGTCTTCTGATATTTCCATTCTAGAGGCTAGATCCTGGTCCTGGTTATATGGGGGTAGATGAGGAATGCTGACATCAAAATAATAAAATGCCTTGGGTTTTGTCAGGTCGACCAGGAATGTTTTGGGGTTGTTTGCATAGTTTCACTCCAGAAACAGAACAACCAAGACCCTTAAAACGTATTGATTATACATTTAGAGCACAACCTCAAAATAGGCAGAATGTCAATGACTAGGTCAGCCACCAGATATCTGGGAAGATTAACTCAAAGTTTTAGCTCCTCTAAATTACTTCTCTAATATGAGGAACATTCATGACATATAACATAAAGTAATTCCAACAGGAAAGTGTCCTGCTTTTCAGAGCACAGTTGGTTATTTAAACTTGAGCAGGTATCTAGCATGAAAATTTTGACTTAACCATCTTAACAATCTACTTTCTCTGTTCCTTCTTGATGCATCTATATTGTGTCTGATAAAGGTTTCCTCCTTCCTTTATGGAAAACCACACATTTCTAACCAAAACCCAACCTTTATAGTATAAATAAAATTAATCAGATAAGTTAGCCAGAAGACTAAAACAAGTAGATCTTTACTATAGATAATAGTTCCAAATGATCAGATTCTCTGAAGACAGTTCTTCAGAATTAATACCCAGAGCTTTGGACAGACTTTGTTAGATTGAATGCAATTTAAAAAGTACAAAGACATACTCAAAGTGATAAATAGAGTGAATCAATAATGCAATGAAATATCCAAACATCAATCTAGAAGTTATGCTGATAATCTTCATTAAACCATATTCACACCTTTCTCAGTCAAAAACATCACTGAAGTCAGAAGTTCAGAAAACAACAGTTTGTCAATGCTTTTCTGAAGTAAAGGTAACAGCTTGTTGAAACCTGAAATAAAAATCAATGTGAAGCTGGACTGTCCCACAGGGAACTTCAGGACAGTTGTGGCAGTGATGCTTTCTTGTTCTCAAACTACATTTCGTCACCATACACATTATAATCTCAGCCCATATTAAGAGTCACCTCCAGCCAAAATGCAGCCCCCCAGCAGTGGGGACAGCTTTTTCCATTCAGCACCTGAGCTCAGCTCAGATTCCTACTTGCATGAAAAGTATGGATCAGGCACAGGAGCAGCCAAAGGGAGGATGCCACCTTCCCGAACCTTAGTTAATGTTTTAAGCCCTGTTCTTGCCAACATGGTCTGGAGCCTGGCCAGCAGCCAGGAGAGTACCATGCGTACAGGAATCTTGGCCTCCAGTTCTTGTTTCGCTCCTGGGTGTAGGACTACCCAGTTTCCTAGGATTTCCGCATGCTCCAAAGCAGTATTCAGCCTCCTGAAGACAGCACAATATAATCCCCTCTCATGATACATTTGGAGACCTGTCAGCTTCCTGTTAACCCATTCTCACTGTGGTTGTATGCTGTAATTTAAGGGTAAAGGAAGACAGGAAAACCTTTAGCTCCCATGTAGCTTATAAAAATGGTGGGGAGTTTCTTTTTCCTTAGAATTTTACACCTCTATAAAGCACAGTCCAGTCAAGAGTCAAGTGTATCCCCAGAAATGTTTGCAAATGTATGGGCAGATATTTATGAAGTCAGGGACTTTCCCAGGTGAGTCAAATGAGATTCCTTTATTAGCTAACCTCAATAAAGATGTATAAAGGTTTTCCTTGAGGGGAACTGCACTCAGCATTACTTACGCAAGAGTCCAGTTTAGGAGTCAGATTTTGCTTTCCTTATATTACCACCTTCTGAAAAGACAGTGGCTGTATCATTTCAAGGTGGGAGAACATGGCACTGTCGTTCAAGCCAAGTCTGATTTTTTGCCATCAGAGCCATAATCTGATAAGCCTCCTATTTTTTTTCTGAGAACAGTAGCACTAAAGACGTGAAAATGGTCATTTTCAAAGCAAGCAAAGTGATGAATATGTTTCCTCCAAACTGCTTTTGTTCCAATGACAATATTACAGCTTTATTTTTCATTATAAAAAACCTGTTCCTCATTTCTGGAAGACTGTGTTTGTGCCAGATACATTTCTTAAACTTTTTTTTTTTTCAAATTTAGTACCTCACAAAATCCCAACTTGCAGATGGCAGTGAGAATGGGGAATTGCTAGGAGATTGTGTTTTCTTGGATTAAAGTTAAGTTTTTCTTTCCTAACATTATTCTGAATTTTAACTCAGACTAGTAGCTCACAGTTCCAAATTCATCGTATGACCCCTTGGAAAGTACGGAGTGCTAAAGGATAATATTATATTGTGAGTCTTCTCCTTTTCTCCCTCAGGAAGAACTACAAGTTGTTCAAAACCATCCTGAGCTTCCCATAGAGATGACTCCATATGCTGGTCATGTGGTGACTCCATATGTTGACTTGTAGATCTGGCAGAAATGAAGCATTTAGCTGAGTCTAACCACATACAAATTGAAAAAAACAATCTGATCTTGCCAAGCTGGCAGTTACTCACAGCCCAGGACACTATGCGTTTCCAGACCTCTGCAGGGACATAAGTGGCACTTTAGAGAGAAATGCTCTGAATGAAGTCCTCTCTTCATCCCGTCTGTTAAAGAGGAACCAGTCTGCAGAAAGACACACAAAGCTCAGCAACAAGGGTGGAATAAGTAGATCAAAATCTGGCTTTGTAGTCCAGGGATAAGGATATTTCTTTAGGAAAGATGAGGGAAATTTTAAAATTGAGCAAGGAGATTTCCATACATCTCCAGGAGAAACAACGTTGGCAAATAAACCTTCTTAAACATTCTCTGTTATAATCTCCATCTAACCATCATGCTACTTTATGTTTTTACTGGAAAGCTTAAGTTGGAAAAAGCAAAGTGATTTGGAGCTTATTCTACGGTATGGTATTTCAAAGTTTTCTGGAGATGTCAGTACAGCCGGATCGAAGACACTTTTTTTCACTGTATTTGTTCATAGTGAACAAGTTCACCTTCTTTTCATCTTTCATGCATTCTGAAGAAAGACTTTAATTAAAAATCTCTTTGGCCATTTCCTTGAAAATGACACATATTTTGGAAAGATTTTTGTGCTACAGAGAAACAGATAAAAAACATAGAAGATTAGGCCAAATGAGCAGGTGAAACTTTTTCTTTAAGTACTTAGCAAATAGGGAAATATCCAGTTGAAATATCCCTCCTTGTTCATCCACACAGGCCTCCTGGCACCTTTGCTCAATTTATAGGGTTGAAAGCCTTCCCAGAGAAGCTGTGGATGCCCCATCATTGGAGGAGTTAAAGATCAGGTTGGATGGGGCTTTGAGCAACCTGACCTAGTTGAAGATGTCCCTGCCCACAGCAGGAACATTCTATCATTCTAGGTTTCTATAGTTTGCTGAAGTCTACTGAATGTTTCATTCAGCCCTGAGATAGAAGCCTGAGCTACTCTGAGTAGAAGCAACTCCCTCAATATAGAAACTCTCTCAATTTTAATTTCAGGACAAGAGCTACAACTTCCCATTGTTGTCACACAACATTTTGTTTGGCTGAAAGACCAAATTAACTGTGGATTTTAAATCTACATTTGTACTTAAACTGCTTTTCCCCCACTGAAACACACACATAGCTTTTTTAGCATATATTTGTTCTTGGGAATTGACCCAAAACATATCTTCAAGCTGTAGAAGTTCCCAAGGAATCCAGGCAGAAAATATGAAATAGCCTAACAAGTCAGAAATCTATTCTTGTATTTTAACCTAACCGGGGACTCTGTGATGAAGTTGGATGAGCCAAACATTATAATTTTGTTTTTACTATAACTTTTTAATAGCTCTGTGAATTCCTCTTAGCAAGCTGTCCTTATGTGTCCTGTGATCTGCTGCTTTACTACATCCTTCTTTAACAGTGACTCAGCATTTCAGTGCTAATGCAGTCACTAGATTAGAATAATTAACTAAAGATTATTTAACTTAATGTTAATTTTACCTAACTCTATCCATCTCAAAGTAAGTATGTGGACTAACTAATAATTTAGGCTCCTTCTGTAAGCACCTGAGAGATTTTCTAGAATATGACTCCGCTCCCTCTGAAATAAGTGCCAATAACAAGTGGAAAGAACTGTTTCCTGGATGTACTTTTGTCTACTGAGTAGCACAAGAGCATAAATATTTACCTTAGACTGGAATTTAACATTTAGAGTAGATTTTAGGATAAAGCTGCACAAGGTTATCTCTACCCTGAATAGAGAGAGAAAAAAATTTAATTTGTTTTCCATAATTGCACAGTAAAAACACCCAGCATCTAAAATACCTTGCCTTGGCCACTCACTCCAGTAAGTTAGGAGACTAGTTGAACAGTTAGTCTAACCAACTTTAACAATACTTATGTACATATCATCAAGAAAATGACACAATAAGAATTTTATGTCATTTGCTATAGAATTAAGTAACTGTTAATTGGCATATGTGGCAACATAATGTCTTAAATGCATAAGCAATCAACACAGGATAAGAGCATCTTAGTCTCACTAATGTCTGGTCTTGAAGCTTAGGTCCACTTTCTCTCCAACCATAGGAACTAAGGAAATTAAGACAGGCACTTCAATGGTTGCACAATAAAATGCAGGTGGTGGGTTTTTTATGTAGAGATTTGCTGGATAGAGCACCAGCCACACGTCACATCTGGAAGCAAATGTGCACTTGAGTGTGCAGTTTCTTCCACAAGCACAACAGCTGCCTCTTCTCTACCAATATCCTCACCAATATCAAAGAAAGTCCTTAACCTATTAAGGTTTGGGAGGATTAAAAAAAGTGAGCAATGGTCTCTTGCTATAGATGAAA
Source organism: Limosa lapponica baueri (assembly GCA_002844005.1). NCBI lineage: Eukaryota > Metazoa > Chordata > Aves > Charadriiformes > Scolopacidae > Limosa > Limosa lapponica. The sequence goes on along the minus strand of KZ506938.1, from coordinate 106,467 downwards.
AGGGTGAAACTTCCCATTCACGACATCTCCTGGAAGGCCAGCCTTCAAGCAGCTCCTATAATATCGTATCGCTTTTGTGTGCAGTTTACAGAACTTTACTTTGGGACTATTGTTTCTGGACTGGTTTTGTTGTCCTTTTTTTCATTTTCAAGAGTGTTCTTCAAGTTTATGGTGGGAAAACACAATGGACCTTATTTGTAAATTGTGTTGGTGTTGGGGGGAAGAAAGTGCCATTTGTCATAATTAAGCATGGGGAAAAATTAATTCCCTATAGCAAGGCACTGAGATTAACTATATATTCAATAAGAACATTCTCCTCCAAAATAAAAATATATTTACCCCTTCTGGAGAATTTTGCAGGCTGAAATGTTAGACAAAGAACTGTCTGGCAAGCACATCTTCAGAAAAGACAACAGGGCCAGACTGAGAAACACACCTTGTTCTGATCTCTCTGATGTGGATCTTGTTTGAGAAACATTTAGGTAATGAGGTAATTAGTCTGAGATATGTGTGTGTATATATATATGTATGTATATATCAGTAAGTAGCCTACATGATGTCAATAGTAACAAAATCCCCATAATTACATATGGAATGAAAGTGATTAAATAAAGAATAAAATGAAAGGTTCCCTTGCTAAAGAGCACAAACTAGAAAATTGCCTCCCAACTACAGAAGTTTGAATGGTCAAAGTGGAACTACTTAAGTATTCTATTTTTAAGTATAGGCCTCGGTACTTCATCAAATAGAGAAAGAAAAAAGGAAAAATTAAATAGTAGATCCAAATGAAAGAGGGACTGCTGACAACAGAATATTTTGCAGAAAGCATAAGATATTCATACTGAGAAAGGAAAGATGTTCGGAACCTTGAATGACTGCAATAGGCTGTGGCTTTGATTTTCCCTGATGTTTTTAGGTTTTATTTTAGATATCAGAGTATGACTTTATGATCCAAAAAACATAAAACCTGTGAACCAGAGTTGCAGTGGTACTTCAATAGGCACAACTACATGATCCTCAGCTGTATGCTGAACTTGGGATTTCTGTGCTCTGAGCTTTGTGTAGCTGAGCATTTGGCCACATTTCTTTGGAGTTTCGCCTTCTCCCAGAGCTGTAAGCAATCTCTCACCTGCCTCACTTAAGATGATGTGAACTCACCCTCACAACGACTTCATTTCATCAAAGAAACCTCCAGAGAAATTTCATCTATCAACAAGTCATTTAGGAAGTTTTATGTACGAGGATTTAATTTTTTACTGGTTTTGACTTCCTGGAAAATTTAGAGAATAGCTTTCAATCAGGCTAATGTTATAATTGTTCCCTGCTTATTTTCTCCCAAAACTTAGCAATGCTGCCAGCTTTCCCAAAGGGATAAGAGTCAATAAAAAGACCTAGCTTAGACATGAATGGAGTTTGGCAGCTTTATTTGTTCAGGCTTAAGAAATTACAGATTCTTGAATGTTGTTATTTGTTTGAATTGTACATAACAATAATGATGTTTCAGCCCATTCCAGTGGATTCAGCAGATCATACAAAATACTGTGTTGCCTGTAAGTTTCTGTGCTTCATGGCAGGTTTTGCAAGCTTACGGTGACACAGACAGAACCTGCAAACTCCCAGGGAATACCCTTCTCATAACTAAAAAAAAGCTACACTGTCTTAAAAAAATTACTTGTTGGGAAGCAATTTATATATCTATAGTAGTCGCTACACTGAGATCAACAATATCTATTCTCGTTTCTGTTTTTTAAAAGTGCAATGCATGTAGAGGAATTCCAGGAAATTCAACAAAGTAAATGCGAAAATTGATAAATATTAATCATTCTCTAACTACCTCATTGCAGACCAACCAAGTTGTTCTTCTGCAAAAACTGGCCAGGTTGTTTCTTTGCAAAAACAGTATCTTAATTTTTTTTGCATAAAGAAACAAAAATCTTCTTCCTTTTTTCAATAAGTACAAGAATTTCTTTTAAACCTGTACATTTCCAGACTAGCCAAACTTCAAAAAGAAAAAGAAAACCAAAAAAGATTAAAAAGAAAAAAATAAAAAGAAAGGCTTAAATGGAAGATTGTTACTGAACAATAGGGAGAGTTACATTTAATTGTGGAGTTATGAAGTGGCTACAAAAACACTTGCACCGATGATGAAAACAAATATCTACTATGTAGTAATGTATGAAAAAAAGGAGGTATATGCATCAAGGTAAGCAATCAGTAAATGTCATAGTGTTTCACAGTAGTCACGAACTAGCTAAACCAAACTATTTGATTGTTACAAATTAATTGCTTTGTTCTTTTTGCCACTGGATGCAATTTGCATTCATTTGGCACAGAACAGAAAAGTGGGGGTTTTTTGCTGCCGTCTTCCAAAAAGACTCAATCACAAACCAAAGCAAAAACCCCGTCAGTAACAAAACCTTCATATTCCCATTGAGCCCAAAGGAGAAAGAGCATTTTATTTTTTACTGTAAGTAAAAAAATTCATGGACTGACTGTAAATAAGGCCTTTACTGAAATGTTAAGGTTTAAATGTTATACCTTAACTACAGCATCTGTGATAAAGAAAAGCAGAAGACAAATAGAAATTGACTGGGAGCTATGAGAATATATAGTTTATAAATGTTTGTAAGAGTGCAAATGCAAAAAAAAAAAAAATATTAGTTCCTTAAATAGTTATGAAGAGTGTTTCTGGCTTACTGTTCAGCATATGGAAATTCTCATTGCTGTTTCATTAGCATACAAAGTCTTTAACTTCCTGTTCTAAACAGTATCGTTACCTGTTGAAAAAGAAATGTTTCATTTATTTCCAGACGTGGCTACAACCACCAGTCAGTGAAGAGATTGCTACAGGGCCAGCTTTTCTCAAAATGATGTGAAAAGTAAATTCTAACTCCACCATGAGTCTGCAAACCTTCCTGCTGTGCACACTCCCCCTTCACGTCCCTACTGTCTGACTCTTTCTTCAGCCCACATGGCCATTATTTTGTCCGGTTATACTCAGACTCTTTACATGCTCTCAGCCCATTGTTAGTGACTGATCATAACGACAGAAAATGGTCCACCCAAGGCACAACTGGTGGTGCAATCACCTTCACAGGGGTTTGGGTTTCCCAGCAAAAGCACCATTGTCTGCAGTCTCTGTAGGAAGAGGAGCAAGGGAAGAAGGAGGCAAAGGGGTTGAGGGCAAAACTGCTAAATTAAGTTCTTCTCGGTTCCTTGCAATACCAGTTGTCATCACTTCAGGACACCAAGATCTTCATCCAACTCTCACTACTGAAAGACAGCACATCCCTTCAACTGGAATTGAATACCAAGACTGAAAGAAGGAAGAAAGAATTCAAATCAGAGTAAAAATATGCCAACTGGAAGATGCAGACAGATAAATTAAATTTATTTTATCTATTCATCTAAGTAGCCATTTTTGTATTGTGTTCATATAATGAGAATAAATTTAACCCATTGAATCTTCTACAGACAAATACATAGTGTTCCTAAGAATGTAATCATACATTTGTTCATCTGGAATAAATGAAGAACATATTGATTTGATAATGTCTATTCTCCAAAGGAAAATGTAAATTGAATTTAGTGATGTTAATCAGATAAGAACATGCATGAAAATCTTAAGTTGTTCCTAATGTCAGTAACAGAATAAACTCCAAAGAAAAAGAAATAACGGTTTAGGCAGTAGAAAATAAGAAAATAGCATTTATTAGGAAAACATATTCTCTCTTTGTCTCAAGATGATAGATGCTGGAAATGCTTTTTAAGCTTCTGCCACCTTTCTACACTACTCAGTCTTTAGCATTGAGTTCTGATTCTCAGTAGCTATAGATCAGTATATCTCCAGTACAGGAGAACAAATTGAGCAGAAAGAAAAGCACTGAAAGAAGAGAGAACAGTTCCAAAATGCTTCATGTATGTGGAAGCAGGCATCCTATGGAGATGCCTTTTCTACAATGGCAACCTTAATAATTAGTTTAGAGTAAAAACATGAATTTTATAGATTAGAAGTGGGAAAGTGAATCCCATCTTGTGTGCGTGCATGATCTATTTCATAGACGTGATTACAGTTAGATCCCTAAAGTATGCCCACCCGTAATAATTCTACTCAGACTGCAGACAATACTAATACTGCTAATAACACTAGTATGAATATGAATATTAATTTTAATAAGAATACTAATAATTTATTCTATGGTTATGAAGTCATAGCAAAATACTGCCTGTCAAGAGTAAGACCCATGAAACACGATAGCATGTTTTTATCGTATTTTCACTTTCTGTAACAGTGAAAGATTGCTCAACAGTCTAAGTACTACTGCAGAAAAGTACTAGCTATCGGAGAAAATTTAGGACAAAATTCCAGGGAAATTTGCTTTCATTACTTCAACAGAAATTCAAGTTCATTTGTTACAACAGAAAACTGTGACAAAGCTGGCAAGCTCTAGAACAATTCTTTTTCTTGACACTATCAGAGTAAAATATTTTGTTTTCACAAAACTTTACAAGGTATAAAGCATTACGGTATTTCCAGTCTTTTATGTTTGCTTTTTTATATTTTTATTTTTTATTTCTATTTAAATTTGCTTTCACAAGCTATGCGAGTTTGCTGGAATCAAAATAACTTTGCAAACTGAAATCCTGAATTTGAATGGACAATGGTATTCTGTATTCTGAATTCTAAATTCTGTTTTCTATTCTGTATTCCAAATGCCAGTAAAAAGTCTTAAGAAAAATGGAATCAGCTGCTTAGCTTTACTTAAGTATCAGAAAAAGCATGTATTTAAAATATATTGTCACATGATAAATGCAGTTTCGTGGCATTAGACATAATATAAAGAATGCTTGATTTTTTTTCTCCAGAGTTTTCTAATTTATGTAAATAAGCCACATACTGGGTCAATCCTTGTAATCTCTTGAGTTTAGCTATTTTAAACATTATGGGGAAAGTTGGTGGTTCAACAACTAACATGTATTTATGATGCTGTAAGCCCTTCATTGTACATCAGATCAAATACTGAGACCAAAGACAACCAGTGACTTTCCTGTTGTGTATCAAAGGATGTGAAGAAAAGCAGGATGAAAGAAGAAGCTGCATGTACTTCTAAAGGAACACAACAGGGTAAAGCCTTTCTTTGCCCCCCTTTCATAGCAGAAAGATAAGCAGCTCCACCACGGACTAGAGGATAATCCACATCTGCCCATCAGCGCAAGGGACATGGGTGGAGGAGGCTGGCAGAGTTTATTCTGTGGTTCCTGTGCAGAGGTGGCTCTCCACTGGCTGGCACAGTTAAGCACTATTTCACTTTTAAAAGCTGCTATTCATTCACTGAAATAAAAAATAAAAATTGGGAAAAAAAAAAGTCTTGTATGGTTGACAGATGTGAGTCTTCAGTCCCTTTGTTCCCATCAGCCTTGATAGAGGCTTGAAGGTTGAACCCTTCACATTCAGCCTCTTCTCAATGCACATACAATGATAGAAGGGCATGTCTTATCTAAATTCACTGCTGAAAGTCAGACATTTGTTCTAGAATAGCAGTCTGGGCCCCTTACCATCAGCAGAGGGAGGGCCACCTTCCAAATGCGATGCATCCCATCTGCTTTAAATAATTTTCTGCGGGTGGATGAACAGCCTCTAGAAGTGCCTGTTTTCCCCAGTGATTACAAATTAGTCTAAACAACTGGTTTAGATTAGCTGCCAATTCCTAGAGAGCTAATTCGAGACAAATTTCACCTGCAGAGCAAAACAGGAACAAGATGCCTTCTTTCCTTTTCATTTCTGGCATGTTTGGGCCCTGAGGAACAAGACATCCCCTGCCTTTGACTCCCAACAGTGCTTGCACCTTCCCCAGAGCCAAGGGAGGTGCACAGGGATCAGCGTGGTCTTATTTGCTCCTTCCTGCAATGTGACAGACCCAATAGCCAAAAAAAAGGACCTCAGTAGCTGGTGCTTCCTGGCCAGCCATCATGCTCTCATCCAAGCACAAAGGTGAGACACTAGGAAAGTGATTTACATGTTTCATGGTTCTACTGAGTAATAGGGGTGTATCTGCTAGCTAATGACTGTTCTTCAGTATTTATGGCTCTAAGGTTTGTTCCAAAACCTATGGAGCCAATGCAAATGTTTCCATTGCCTTATATTTCCAGGCCTTTAATCATTGCTTGTTATTTACTGCTCTTAATAGCAAAATAATATTTATTGCACATGAAGACTCAGTTTTCACTATAGTCTATCAATAAGACATTAAAGATGTGCTTCTTGTTTTGATTCAAACTAAATAACACTTTTTCCTTATGACAATATCCAGGTCTTATCCTCAGCAAATGTTAATATACTGTTGAGAATTTTTTAAAGTGTATCTTGTATCATATAATTTGTTTTGCCTGGGCCACAAATGAACATGTTTCTACTTTATTTTTGTCAAAAAAAAAAAAAGGATTGCTGAAACACTCAAGCAAAGTGGAAGGGTTTTTTGGAACCCCTTCTACCAGAAGGTAACTTCCTCACTTTCCATGAAATACTGTTATTTCTACAGCTTAATTAAGCATACACCTTATACAAACACATTTTCTATTCTTTCATTTTCAGTAAGTGTGTAATATGCTGCTTTTTTTTTTTAAGATACTGTCCAAATGAAGTTCTCTGCCATTTTATAATTATTATACACATAAATCGTGAAACCAAAACAAGCGTGTTAGATGTCTAGTCCAAAAGACTCTTCAAGGCTTCTTGCAAGAAGAAATTGAGAAAAAGAGTCACCTCAAGAGTTCGTCTTAGCTTATCTAAATTGTTCTCCAGAAGTACTTTTTCTTTTTGCTGTTGCAGGAAGGTTGTGTGACTCACTTAAAGTACACTTCAAACATCTAGCTAGCACAAGCTGTTTGAGATTAATTTCACCTGATGTTCATGGAAATTATACAGAATTTCTTAATTAAAGAACTGAAAGAATATTTGACTGATTCTATCAGTGCTTCCATTAATTATTAATTAATTTTCTGAGTATACTTAAATACTTTTTAACTTCCTATTCAAAAACCTCATTAAAAATAAATTTTGGGTGCTTGATGAAGGTATGATTAGAACTGTCTTAGAAAATGTCAGACTCTTATTCCTTAGAGACTTTTATAGTCTGTATTTAAGTCTGCACTGAATGACATCAGTATAATAGTTTGAACTGCCAAACAGTATTCTAAGAAATTCCATCTTTCCAAATTTCCATCTGCATTCAAGTCAGTTCAGATATAAGACATATTTATAATAGACACAGCTTGCTAAGACAGCTGGAATTTAATCAAATGGTAATCTTACTGCATTTCTTAATTAAGAAGCACTTTTTGAGTAAGGGCACTGTATCACGGACTTTTTTTGCACTTGCCACCTATCATTTTTAGAACGTATCATCTAAGTTTTTGGCTTTGTACTAAAAAGAAAAAGGTCAAACAAAATTAACACTGAATAGACTGTGAGTCTACTGTCCTTTGGTGATCAACCCTGCCTCAGGTAAAAACACAATCTACACCTTATTGCCCTGCATTGAGCACAACTCAGTCAGAGGACATAGTTCACTGTCTTAGCAAGGTTACAGTTCCTGTATTGATAATCAGAAGTATGGCTTTTGACAAATCTCTGTGAAGTTCTCAGTGGGTAAGAGAAAAATTTGCCTGCCTGATGGCACATGCAGTCAAGATCAAAGCCTATACTGGTATCCTTCTCACTCTAAAGTGATCCCAAAATACATTTCATTAGGAATGGATCCACTGCCCCTTACTGGCTTCATATCTTTTCTCATTAGAAGTATTACTTCCACTGAAAATCATTTTCAGACCACAACAGCTGAGTTGTGTGTCTCTGTGTCTGTATAAACTTGTATAGGTGAGGGTGCTAATAAGTAGCTGCTGTGCATACAATATAGTAATTCACAACAGTTTAAAAGGAAATGGAAACAACCTAGATGGCTTGTAGTGCTGGATACGGGATCCAGGTTGTCTGAATGTGATGAAAACCAACAGCTTTCCAAAGGTATTCATTTGCACCAGCATTCATAATCAAAATGATGAAGAAACTGGAGGGGGTATATCCTTATTTTGTCAGCTTTTTAAAAGGAGTCACACAGAAAATACTCAGATCTTCAACATCACCCTCACCCAGGTGTACGCTCATGTGCACACCTCAATGATTAAAATGGTGCCACCACACCTTACAGAGAGGAATACACATTCATACAGCAAAGGCAGTCCACGAGCTAAAAAGAGAAAGATCGTTCCCATTTGTGAAAGAAGAATTCTGCTATATTTTATAAGGAAAGTTCCCAAAGGTACCTAAATCTGTTGGGTCTATTTCCATATTTCTCATGCTCAGCTGTAGATGGTAGGGAGTCCTACTCCAGGCTGATAAGTGTTTGACAGCTTAAAAAGGTGTGTCTCGTTCCCCTTGGCCAAAAGGACCACAAGGGCCACAAGGATGGAGGGGAGAAATCAGAAAAGAAGATCCCTCAGGCTCTGAGAGGGGTTCCAAAGAAGCCTTCTCCTCTCAAATATGAATAAATCAAATAAACATGTGGATTTGGCATCTGTGCAATGCTTTCCTGAAGTCTAAATTGCAGGTCCAACTGATGACTCTGTGTTGAAATGAGTCACCACTATTCACTGAAACACCATCCAAAGCACTTGGAATGTGACTAGAAGCAGGGATTAGCACTTTTGGACGGTGCTACTTATGACAAGAATTTGGAAACAGTCCCCATCCAGATAGTTAGAACTTGAATCAAACAGTACATTATTTACTTTTATTGCTGCCTGAGAATGTCTGTTTCTCAAGAATCAACTATGAAGTTTATTAAAATCAGCTTCAGTCAGAAAGATGCTGCAGAACAAAATACCTCATAGAATAAAAATTTTTGTAATAGCAAGAATTTTCTTAGGCTATTCATAAGACCTGTAAAATATCTTTAGATACAAGAGATAAAGAAGATAATGTCTACTCACTCTTCACTAATACTAAAAACTTTTTTGTTCTAGACATTACGACTGAAAGGTGATTAATACAGCACTCCATACTTCTAAAATAATTAATTTTTCCTTTTAGTCAGAGACATTGGTCATAGTCATAAAAAGCCCTTACTCAATAAAAATTGTAGCATAAGCAATTTTATGTAGTTGTGATGAGCTAATCATATACACAAGACAAGATCTGTAGTAGAGATTTATAAAAGAGGACTGTTTTTGTTAAACCAATTGATATGTTCTGGGGATAAAAGACTGAGTTTCAGATCCACTAGTTCTTCTTCACGTTAGGACCCCAAATCATAGAATCATAGAATGGTTAAGAGTTGGAAGGGACCTTAAAGATCATTGAGTTCCAACCCCCCTGCCCTGGGCAGGGACACCTCCCACTAGCCCAGATTGCTCAAAGTCCCATCCAGCCTGTACTAGTTATCAGCTAATTCCACAAATGGTCTCAAAATGTCAGTGAGTTATCTACACAAGGGAGCTGTATACCAAAGACAACATGAATTTACAATGCATTTCTTAGTCTCTATTTGCATATTACGATTTGGATTCATTTTCCATACTTTAGCCACCTAAAAATTAGGTAATTACATGCAGTGGAGGGAAGAGTCTCCTCTGCATGTAGGATGTGCAACCTTTTTCTAAATAAATGAAAAGGATCCCCATTTTGTTCTAAGCAGTAGAAATGGCACCGTCACCTACCTTTTATGACAGTGCATCATGTAGCACAGCCAGCGAGGAAGAGAAAGACTTGGATTTAACACCCTTCTCAGTCTCTCTTGCAGCCCAGAATAAAGTCTACTCACCCAGATTATAGTTCAGCTGGAGAAAAATTGAATGGTCCAGAAATTGTCTTCCCCTTACTTAACAGTATTCCACAGTATGGGAAATACTGCAGCAAAAACAAGGGAGTGAGCCTGGCCCTCAGTGTCTGAATGCTCTTCAGAGAGAAAATAGTTCTCCTAATTTTTCTTAAAACAACTCGGTGACAGTTCAGTACTTTCTCACTGGAGCAGGGTTGGAACCAGAGGTGCTTCTTCTTCCAGAAAAGCATCTCTATATTAGCCATGTTCAACTTAATGCTTTTTTTTCTCTACTTTTCCCTAGCACCAAAGTTATTTTCCTTTATTTCTCTTGCACAATGGCGTATCTTCATCAGGTGGAGGAATGAATGCCAAAAAGGTGTAATAGATTGGTGTCTTGAACTACCTTTTGCTCCATGGCACTGTGGTCTTAAATCCCTTGAGGCAAAGGCCAAGTCCATCTCCTCGTCACCGCAGAACCACCCAAACACACGGGAACTGAAGTGAGAGGAGATAGCATTTCTCTTCTTACGGTATTGTATTTTGAAAGAAAAAGTGGTATCTTCCATCGTTTATTTATCTTTTGACAGCTTTTGAAAGAAAATACTTAGATGACAAACCTGACTGAAAGGAGGGGTTTGGCAGCTGTGTAAATAAGTGTCCTAAACCCCAGAGAACACACCTGTTATCAGGCTTTACTACCAGCTGCTTGCTCAGCAAGTTGGTTTTTGTGGATCCCAGTCTCAGATGTAATAAGCCTCCTCATGTATCCTGCAGGGAATCGCAAAGCTGAGGTAAAGGCTGCAAATTCTGCACAACACTTTGATTCCTAATGGTTAGAGGCAACAGCGCATTTTAACATATATCTCCTTCTGGTGCTTGGTCTAAATTGCCAATACGAGGCAATTTCTGGAGCTTCGTTCTAAAAATTTTCTTTAATGAAACTTCTAGATAAAAGCAATTTTCAGTAAGGGATAATTACTACTAAAATTATCAGCCTCATGCTTCTTAGCCATCTATACACATTTATAATATTTATTTAGGTTCAGTTTACAGAAAATATCCTTTACTTACTGATAAAAACTATACACTTAAGTTATGGCATTAAAAAAGGGTTCTACAGAATAAGCAATGGATGTTGAGATGTTTCTATAGAACAACAGCAGGATATATCCATTCAAATATTTGAAACTTTACAGTCTTCAAAGGTCCTTGGCAAATCTCTTCTGCTGAGTCCTGTTGGGTTGATTTGAAATCTTACCCTGCACAATTGTGACATTGTATTTATTACCTGCCCCACAGTAGCAGTTTATCACTTGTTCAGGGCAGTGAACTAGGGCTGCTGAGGCAAGGAATCCCATCTCACCCTGTGACAAGGCAGTAACCTCCAGGAAGACTAAGAGCATGTCAGGGAAAAGACTGCTACCATGTTTCAGGTAACTCCAGGAAGACTAGGGAGAGAGACTGCTATTAGCCAACAGAGGAGGGGAAAACAGAAAACAGTGCCAAAAAATGCATTTTGAAAACTTGCTATGGGTTTTTTGGATTACAGAGCTGCATCAACCAAGACAGGAGAGGAGACCTGCAATCTCTGATGTTATCTGATATAACAGCTCTGATATCCTATCTTACTTTGTGATGAGTTCTAGTAAATCGAAGAGATTAATGAAGCCCAAAGAGGGCACCAGTTAAAGAACAGATCAGCCAGGAGGAAACAACAGACCACTCCTCTTCAGTTCCAGCTAAAATCCTTAGCTACTTGGTCCTGGAGAAGAGAACTAGATTTTCTGTTTCATTTAGTAGAATAACTTATTTTATTATTATTAATTCAAGTTTTGAAAGATTGAAAAGGTGTCAAAGCAAGTAATTGTAAAAGATAAAACACCGATATTATATCTTTGCCTATGTGCATGCTTAAAACAGTACACATCATGGTAAAATGTGTTAAATATCTTGATAAATAGAAGTATTTTAACTGGAATGTTTTTTTATATGACAAAGCTGTTATTGGATATAGATGCCTTTTCAGTTCATTACATTAATAACTTAAGCTTCTCAGTTGTGTGTATATCAAAAATGTCCCCCAGCATTCCTCCTGGGCCATTCTTTCTCTTTATTTATCTTGCTTTTAAAAGCCTTTTTTGGCACTCGTTCACCTACGTTTAGAATATTTTGTGAATAACATTTTACATTGAAGGGCTGGGTCATTATAGTGCTTTGTTTGCACAGCCAAGGGGCTTGGGACAATAGTAACAGGATAATTCATACCAGCTTTCACCTGGAAATATGTTTAAATTCATTAATAGCTCCATTCATTTTGCTGGGATTAGTTGCATGCTTAAAACTGAGCACATTGCTGGATTAGGGTCAAAGCGCTCAGGAAGTTTTTTTTGGGTATACCAGAGCCATATAATTCAACTAATTAAAGGAAAAATTGGAGAAGAGATAGAGCAGAAACACAATACAGGGTGACAGAAAGCAAAAAGTCAGATTTTGTGTTGAATTATCAAATCTGATCTCCATAAATTACCCAAAAAGGGGTTTCTAGCAAAGCTAATCAGTTCTGAGTGAGAGGCTGCAAACTAGAAAATGGTTAAAACACAAGAAAAAAAGAACTCTTCAATTTGGCGTGCATTTTTTTTTCCTAACTTCATGTTGGACTTCCAGTAAAACTGAAGAAAGGTAACAAATATATATAAATACATATAAAAGAGTTTTCTCATGTGGCAGGGGAATGAAGAGAGAGAGATGGTGCAGGGAGCTTTCTGGATCTCAATAAGAAAGGTCCAACAACAAATGGCTTAATAAAATAACAGTTTCAATAAGATAAAAAAAAAAATCTGGAGGAAAAGGAGTATAGATAGTGAGTAAACCTTAAAACCATTCAGATGCTGGGAATCCCACATTTGTGCAGCATCAGACAGACTTTGGGGGGATTTTCCCACAGCACACTGCACAGACTTCTTCCATGCAGAGTTTCCTCCTCCTTCCCATGCCACAGTGCCTTTTATTTTGGGTAATAAGCAGAATCGTATATCTTCTCTTGACAGGTTAGACTGTTACCACAACACCCACTTGTGTATGGTGCACACCAGCAGTTTCCCATACAGCTGACATACAGGCTGCTCAGGCTCTAAGTGCAATGCCCCATAGAGCAGACATAGCCTGTTCAAGATCACTGACTCCTCAAATAAAAAGTCATCTGTGAGGCTGCCAATATAAACATTTGAATCAGAAATGCTGGTATGAAAGTCAGATAAACTTTTAGATTCATTGCAGTAGAACTTCCTTGAAAGGAGATTTGAGCTACTGAAATACTCTTAAAGAAAAGTAGTAAAAGATCCATAATTTAGCATGCTTGTTTGGACATGAAAATTCTGCAAAACAGTCTTATATTGACAAGACATGCTAGAATAAAGAGCTAAAGACCTGTCATCCATGCTCTCCTTAAGTTTTATGAAGCCTGTAATTAGCACTGACTGTGATCTGCATGTTCTGTAAATAAACAAGAAGCTACAGTGCTGTCAGGCCACATGGGAATCTTGAAGAGACGAGTAAGTATTGAAGGGCTAAATTAAGTATTTGCAGAAGGCAATTTACTGTAGCTCTTCAAAATGTGCTGTCATAGTCCCAGGTAAACTCTCACTGTGATTTATGCATACCCTGCAGCCACCTGCATCAAGAGTTTTCATCTCAGCTGTGGAGAGAGAGGTGCAAGAGACCTCATGACTCAGAAATGTGAGGGCTTGGTGTTTTAACCCCAAGAATGGGTATTCTAGTTCCCGAAATAACTGTAAACTTTTAAAAGCTTGGTTTTACTTTCAGCTTACATGTAACCACCCTGAGATTAATCTGCTTAAAGATTGATGTGGTACAGATGTGAGCTGAGCAAACCTAAGATGGTATTATTAGACAGTGGGGAACAGGCAGTCAACAGGTAAAACGCTTGGAACTACAGAAACATAGGAAACCCTTCTCATTATCTAGCTTTCATTTGGACCAAGTGATTAGGCACACAGTTAAAATCACTACATAGTTTCCCTTTTTGTCTTATGGCCTTTAAGCGACTAGCAGTAAATCATAGAATCACAGAATGATATAGGGTTGGAAGGGACCTCTGGAGATCATGTAGTCCAACGCCCCTGCCAAAGCAGGTCTACCTAAAGCAGGTTGCACAGGAACATGTCCAGGTGTGTTTTGAATGTCTCCAGACAGAGACTTCACCACTTCTCTGGGCAGACTGTTCCAGTGCTGTGCCACCCTCAAAGTAAAGAAGTTCCTTTCCAAAGTAAAGCTTCACCTGTCTCTAGTAGGAATCAGCCAGCTTTTAGAAAGATGCCCTCAAAGTGTCTTCAACCATCAGAAGAGAAGAATATTGTCCCTGATGTGGCCACAAGGCTGGTAAATGTCATGGGTGGTGAAAATGAAAAAGATTTGAGGAAACCTTTTGTTCCTGTGTGAGACGGAGCAAACCCATAAAAGCTTTTTAGGAAGAAAAATTAGTTTCTGTGTTCAGAAGGAAGAGAAAAGCTGATGCTGCTCAGTTTAGGGGTGATGACACTTCAAAGCAGGAATCATCACAAGTGGCAGCATCCAAGGAAATAATATAAAACCTCTCTCAGCCCCAAAGTATCCAAAGTATACCTTGGGGAAATCAATCCACAGTACAAAGCAGCTTCCAGACTCTTTCATCTAATAGAAATCAGGGTACAAAAAAGCACAGGGTGAAGTTAATAATCTGTTAGTTTGTTTTATGATCTCCACATGTATTTATGTTCCCACGCTGTGAATGGAAAAGCATCCAAAGTAAAAGTGGCCTTTGCTGTCCCAGACTGCTCACTCACAGTTAATTCTCCCTCAGGACACAGTAGTTTTATTTGTTGATTTTAAAATGCACATGATTTGGAGGAAAGAAAAACAGGAAGAAAACAAAAAACCCCCATAATGACATGTGGTTGTAATGTTTTGAATTTTTTTCGTGTGTCATAAACATCTCCAAATGGACCTGTATGTATCTACGGGTGCCTGTTATAAACTTTACAAAGAATGAAATACAAACTTTGCTATAATGTCTTCCAAAATCTTACCTGCTCTTTCATTTTGTTGAAAATGCTTAGAAAATAGCTTTTTTTCAACCTACTTTCCTAAGTAAAAATGGATTATATCATGTCTTTCAATATGTATGAACCTTACCAATAATTTCTGAATACATTGGCCCAGTTCAACCAGATTTGACAGAGATTGAGATCTCAAAGGTATAAAGTTTATGCATATTTCATGAGCGGAGACAGCCTGGTATACCTTAAGGAGAACACAAACACCCTTAGTGAAGTAAAGACAGCAGCATGAACACACCATTTATTAGACAACGAAGAGTCTAAGGGGGAGGGAGGTGTTTTGAACACTCTAAGTGCAGTAGAAGCCTCACTGGACGTCAGAAAAGCCAAACACACCATAAAAAAAAAAAAAAATCTGTAAGCAACTAGATTTCATTAGTTTCACTGTGAAGAGGTGCACAGGAGAGACTTGAGAGAGATCTGTGACCTACAGCTGAAAGCATCCCATCAGCTAAACACAAAGCTCCCGTACTGGATCTGTGAACCAAACTCTGTCCTCCTCCAAGGGACATTGAAATTGAGATATCAAGTCTTCACAAGCATTGCTCACTGAAAGCTGTGCTTTAGTGAGTGTAAGCAGGAATATATTTCCATCATCACCCATATTCCGTCGTCTCACTACATATCCTGCAGCCCAGTCACCTGGAACTTGCCCTATGTTCAAACCCAGCATCGCTGCCATAGAGCAAATGCTGAGAAGGTACAGGAGCCAAAAGCTACCACCTCCCTTCACAGGGAAGTCCATCATCACAGGTCATCTGCTCCACCTGTTCCATCAGCACTGCAGGTCCTGTCTCTGCAGCCATGCAAAACACCTGACATCTCTTACAGACCTGTCAAGAAATATTTGCAGCACATACACATCGGCATGTGATGTATATAATGTGGCATAGATATAAACTGCTGGAAATCTATTTGAAAATGTTATATTTGATGTGAAATTGCATTTAATACCTTTATGATTAATAAATATTATATAAGCGTAAGATATTCTGGGACAAAATACATCACCGATGTGTTTTTATTTTAGCACCTAGACTCACATCCATGTGCCTAAAAATCCTTTTTATGTCCATAAACATTACCCTGTTAAAGCTGGATTCTTGGTGTTAGTGTGTCTAGTGTGTCTAGTCTTCTCCCATTCTTATTTTACTATTACACATTCTAAGGAAAAAGTTACTTAATTTTATGTTATTTTATGAGTCACAATAAATATCAAATCCAGACAGAACATCTTTTCTTTTTTGATGAAATTAAATTAAATTAAATGAAAAGAAAAGAAATTAAATAGGGAAGCAATTGGTATCTTTAACTATGAAAAAACGTTTTTCATGCACGTTGTTTTTCCTTCCTCCCTTCTCTTTTGCTTACATGCACTCAAAACTTAGTTGAGCCAAGATTTCTTTTTTTAATTATGCCAAAACTTTACTATTTCATCAAGTAAACTGATTTTTCACACCTATGGAAGATTCCACTCAAGTTAATATTTTAAAAAAAATACTCTGATTAAAACTGAAGCGAAGAATTTACCTTTAGTGCATAGCTCTTTCAGAAAATCAGTGAGTAAAATCACAAAGAAAACTGGGAATATTCTCCCTAAATTTTTTTTGCAACAAATTACATTGTCTAAATTAAACATGACAGTAAAATTAATCTGCTTACAATATCAGTGATTTGAACCTAGAAGAGTATTTTCAAACAACACTAGACTTTTTTCACACTTCCACAGCATGAGGATAAAACAGAAAATATTCTCAAAACATGCTTGACAAAACCAATAGCATCACTAAAGACAGGCTGAAAACATTCAAAGGTGTTTATTTAGTAGTTATCTTTCTCAGAACTCCTGCTGTCATCTAATTTTTGGTAAACATGCATGAAATTAAGTCTGTTATATTATCACTTAATTTAAATTCTCACCAGTCCAAATTTGTAGTGCATGGCAAAGTGCCATATAAAGCCTGCCATATTATACCACTGAAGATACTGTTGTTATTAATCAAATTCCAGATGTTAAGGATTAGTGCAGGCCCCAGCTCACACTGAGTGCAAAAGCTAATCACATTGGCAAAAATGAGAGCATCTACTACTAGACAGCAACTCAGGAGACCGAGTTTTTCTGTATCCAGATAAGACAGCCTTTTGTGAGCAGAATTTCCAAGACAAACTCATGATAAGTTTAAACTGTCTGATTGCAATTCCCTACTGCTTTTCTGGATCTGACCCAAAGCCCATTTAATTCAGCTGGAGCCTGTCCACTGACTTCAGCTGGCTCAGGATCCACTCCCCTATAGTCTACATAACAATGAGATTTTGCTCAAATTTGCTGCAGCTGAAAATGCTGCTTTCCCACCATTTTTAAAGACATATATTAATATGGGATAACAAAACTTTCTTACTCCAGGGAACACTGAGTTTGACACCCTGTTGTGCTAAACTCAGTGGAGGTGGAGTGCAGACAGTTCCATGCAAACCTTAGCAGGTGAATGTTTATAAACTATTCAGCACCTTAATTTCCATTGATTTCCCCAGGAAATAAATACATCTAATAACCCATCTCATTCAGTCCTGCAGACTTTGAAACATCTTTAAAATTTGGCTCAGACAAACCTTGACATCTTCTTTAACACCTGTTTACTTCAATGGGTGACTGAGTTTTCAAAGCAGACAGGATCAGGCTTTCTGTGTCACCTGTGTGTAGGCAAAGCTAAAAGCAGATAATTATCCTTTATCAGTTGTATAGTTCCCCCTTTTCTCACGTGACAAACAAATAAATACACATTTAAAAGAACTGTTACACCACTGCTCTGCATGTGGTGTATAAATGATATATTTATACTATATATATATACTATATATACATATAAATGATATATTTATACTTGAGTGCATTCAGAGAACAGCCTTTGAGAAATACTCTTATGTGTTTGTAAGAATGAAAGCAGGGCTTAATGTTTAAATTCATTATTTTGCAGCAATAGGTCCACTGTGCAGAAGGAAAAAATTAATTGCTGTATCTACTTCTAATCCTTTTGTGAACCCTTTGGTTGCTGTTACAAGATGTTACTAAGATGCTGTTACATCTTAGTCTCCTTCCAGAATTTTTACTTACTATCTTAAATTCACAGATGTTCAACAAGTGGTGGGTTGTAATTTTGCTTAGATGAGCATTTTCAGATGCTGTGGGAAAGATTTCAGATACTGTGGCTATTGGAACCAATGGGAATATATCACTACATACCCATCAGGGTGAACTGAATAGGATTTTACTTCCTTTTGGAGAGCACTCAAAGGAAATGAGTGCAGCTGTGTCTTTTCTGGTTCCACAACAATGGGGACTTTAAAAAGCACGTGGTTACTATCTGCTTCCAGACATAGGAGATATTTCATGTTGTGGCCACACAGGCTCCATTATCACACAAAATTTTCCTTGAGGCATTCGTCCAACACAAGATGGTTTCCATGTCCAACCTCAGCTCTAAAGCATAGTGTAACTGGACAAAATGTCTCAAATACACCACCAGAGTGAGATATTTATCCAGCTGGAGAACCTCCCATGAGATGTCTTCTAAACTACCTCCTTCTCACCTCAGACACTTTCAAGGCCCCAAGCTCTTTTCCCTTCCCCCTTTTCCTTCTAGCCTCTCATCTGCCTTCCCACCACTGCACCCACTCAGCTCACCCATGAGGACCTGCAGCTCCCCTTCCTGAGAAGCAGCAACAACAACAGCCACCCATAAAGGCTTGGGTTAATCTTAATTCTTCATTTCAGACATTTTCTCAGTCAACCCTCTATGTGGCATTACTCCCCGAGAAAGGTGAATCTAATTCCAAGTACTTGTTTAATCTGACAGGAAGATCTGAAAGTGTGTGGATACCCTGTTCCTGGTGCATCTTCTGCAGATAAACTCATCTTGATGATCTGTTCTGGCACCAGATGATGGAATGGCATCATACGTGGAGCAGTTCAGTGTGCCACCATCCTCCTAATTATTATGTTATGTCTGGTAGGGATCTTAATGAAGATACAAAGACAAAGCCAGCTCAAGCCCCTCAGAATTGGGGAGAGGGGAGAAATGGAATTTCACCCCAAAGAGGACGGCCCAAGTTCTTGCTGTTTTAACTAAGGAAAGGGCATCCTGTGAGGAGCAGAAGTGATGCAGTTGCTAATGAAGTATATTTGTGTATTCCCATGTACTCCTTCTACTCCTTCATCAGTTGCAGCACCCAGCAAAATTTCCCACACCTTGTAGAGTGGACAGAATAACTCTGGATTTTTTGTTTTCGCCGATGATTTACTATCAGCAGCCAGCTGCCTACCTTGCCCATGCTTACTCTTATCTGTGAGAAATAGGGTTTCATGCCGTGTTTTTATAATGCTTTGTTCTCAGTCAGAAATATGGTGTGACAGAAACAAACAGTCACAAGGTGGGGTAATTTCTGGCTTTTTTGACTTTGGCAGAAAAAATAGTTTCTTGAAAAAGCATGTACACTTCTCTGAAAATTATTTAGGGTTTTGTGAGTTTGTTTTTTTTTTTCTTAAGTTTCAACAGTATTCAAGTTAATAAGATCTGATTACTGAGACTTCTACCTCCCCTTAGCAGACAGATCTTTCATTGCTTTGAGAAGCAACACAAACAGAGGAGTTTCAGTTTTCCCATCTGAGCATTGCATAATTGTAAAGAGGTTTCTTTTCCTGTTTGTCCTTTCTGGAAAGGAACTTCTACTATCAGCTATCCTACGTGAACAATGATACAAGCAAATACTGAGGAAGTTCTGGTTAAACTCACCCTGCCTCAGCAGGATAAGAAAATGGCAGTGACACCCATCAGCCAACATACACAAATACAGAAGGCATACAAATACACACTCCTTTCTATTGGAGGGAAGGTGGGGGGGCAGAGAAAGACAGAAACGTGGACAGGCAGATGCAAAGAAGTCAAAAAAATTAAGATTAATTTTAGAAATCTTGGAAGAAGAAACACAAACTGTAGCCATGAATATAAATTCCATCGTCCTGTATTTCAGGTAGAAACCAATTTTGAACTGCTGGAGTTCAGAATAGTCTTTTCCAGAGGTTGTTTTGCTGAGTTTCTCTCTTTTTATATCTGCAAACTCAGTTACAAAATTAAACCCAGTTCCTGACTTCAGATCCGTGGCTTTTACTTGGCTACCTCTATGAAAAGTAATCTCCAGTATATCCTGGTACCTTGATGAAATAAGCAGACTTAGCTCCTAGTTGTGAGATGAAATATCCTGGCTACCCAAGTTACTTTGGAGGCAGTGAGTTCCACGTCATAGTGGATCCTGGAGAAAAAGGCAACAAGTCATCTCAAACCCACGATCTCAGGAGCACCTCAGCCAGGTAGGTACCACTCTCCTTTCTCCCAGAATCTGACCTCAACTGTTCAGAGTTTACAAAACAAATAGAGAATTTCCCAGATTTTCAGCTTTTTATATATCCCCTCTGTGCAACCACAAGCATTTAGGGAGGGATGCTCAAACAGGTAGTTTGAAAATCCGCAGCAAAGAAGTAGCGTGCTGCTCGTAGCTGAGGCTTGGCAGTGGCTTAAGCAAGGACAGGTGACAAAAAAGTGGGGCCATGGCTAACGCTGTAGGCTACATCTACCCTGCTAAAATGATACAAGGTCAGAGTGAACTGTAGCACTGGACCCCTGTTTGCCCACAAAATTTAACTTTTTTCTCCCTGATTCTGCTTTTGGTTCACCATTTAAATGTGTCAAATTTTCAGAAAATCTCTGAAATTTTCACTACAATTTTTAAAAAATTTGGATGTATAAAAGTTGCAGTTATTGAATAACACATTCAGCATTCGAATTTCAATCTTTTCTGAGATAAAACATCTCATTTTTGATGCATAAGCAATGAACGCCGGTTCGTGTCTATCTTTGCTCCCTCACACATCTTATATCAGTGAGTGGTGCAGGACAGACTGCTGTGATTCATGTCTTGCCACTAATTACATACACTATAGCCTTGAGCCAGTTAGAACTAAGAAACGTCACATGGGATCTTGTACTGAAACTCGACAAAGTCATTCCTCACTAAGTAAATCTTATTTTAAAGTTTTTCATGTCTAAAGAATCATGCATGTTTCTTTGGGCTTCAGGGGAGTTGGACTAGATGATCTATATGGTCCCTTCCAACTCTAAAAAAAAAATTCAGTGAAATTCAGTGAAAATTCAGTGAAATTATTAAAAAAAAAAAAAAAGAAAGAATAAAAAGTAAATAATGAATGATCCTAAATGGGTGTCACATATTGGAAATCAAACAGGAAATGAAATGGGTGGAAAGAGAAATCTAAAAATTATCAGGAGACCCTATAAAAGTTTGTAAGTATTCCTTAGAGTTCTTGTGAAATGGGATAATAAAATTTCTCTAACTCCCTTTCTTCCACTGTTTTTAAGACCTTCTGGAGCACTGAAGAAATTCAAAAGGTGGAATAAGCTGCCAAACCCATCAAGAACAAAGTGGAATTTTCTAAAGGGAACCATTAAATGTAATTACTGAGCTTGTAGGTCCAGTGAGAATTCCTGAAAGGAAAGTTTCTTTCAGTGTTTCAATCACAGACAAGTTAAACTTGCCGAAATAACAAATTTGTGGATTGGTTATCGAGATGAGAACAAGAGAAAGACATTGTTTTGGTCCTCACATTGAAAATGCTCCTTTGTTCAAGAAAAAAAAATTGTAGAAGAAGTCGCAGTTGCTTTTTTTTAAAAAGAAATTGTGGCAGTATTTATCGGGGGCCTTAAAGGAAGACTCTCCACTCCAAAGTGGACTACATCACAGCTAACCGCTAAGAATAGAACTGCTAAATCTCACACTGAAAGTGAGTCCTTCTAAGTCTGAAATGACTGCTTCTATATGGACAGTCTATGATTCCAATTTGAACTCCTGACTTAGCTAAATACACTGTATTCATAAGTCAAGTGAATGATAGGATTTTCTTTTTCTGCTAATTTCTGTTGTTAAAGTAATAGAAAGGGCCAAAAACCTTCCCCTTGATTGTGCAAGTGTGTTGCCAAACAATGCTAAAAGGAGTTCAATGCATGATACAGTGAAAGAATAATATACAAATCTGGAAGCCAGAAGGCCTGTTGGATAAGCATAGGGTCTATTGGATAGGATTTGACACTGCATTTTTTTATTCTCTTACTGTCTATGAGAAACTGGAAAACATGTACATATTTTCATGGATTCATGGAAAGGATTCAGGTCTCAACATTTGTTAAAATGGTCCACCTGGACAGCAGAAATCAAGTTCGCTATCTAACCAAAAGCACATGGTTCATCCACATGCCTGTGACTCAGAGGACCCGTTACCCCACGTGAGCATTACTTTTATATAAGTTGCTGAGTTTGGAGTACAGGGAAGCCTGGCAGAAACCCATCTATGGTGGCCAGCATATTTAGTCTCTTGAAGGACTGTATCATTTTAAAATTGTTGTCATGCACTCACCAGAAGATTCCAATACAGCCAAGTTTTGTTTTAATGTCTTTTAGCCCAGTCATGAGCTACTGAGAGCCCTTTTCCATTTGTACTGGTGGGACAGATACCAAGACATCTTTTCTCACTTTCTGTTCCTTCTAGACCAAACTATCTGATTTACATCCTTCCCAGCACTTCAGCTGAAGGCAACAGGAGTTTTGTGGGAGCAAAGACAGAGCAGGAGCATTAGGTTAAATTTCTGTAACTGGGATGGAAGCAGCCAGTGTTGCATTTCGCTCAGTATTTTCCCCAGTACAGTGTGTGAGGACAGAGCACCACGCACGATGCTTTGGCTTTCATTGTTTATACTATAAAACAAGAACTTCTAAAAAGTCACTGACTCCATGGGAGCTTTCCCCTGGCTTCAGGTCAGACAGCTTGAGATCACAAGTTTTGTCACTGATCCGAAGTAGCCCTGTTCTGCCCTGTTTCTTTTTAAACCTGGTAATTACTGTGTATAAACATGACCCATCTGAGTCACTAAATCCACTATGTCCCCAGGCTCCTACTGGGTTCCTCTGAATTAGTCCACGGAGGTCTCAGGCTGCTGAGATGGCATGAAACCTTTTCCCCTGCCCACCCCTCCATACAGACCTTACATGTGCTGTAGAGTCCAGCAATTAACTTGGTGTCACAATAACAGGCCTAGTTTCTGATGTTCCCGGACCATCTTGGACCACTTGTCATCTAGCAGTCAGACACTTCTCTTTAAGCAGATTACTATTTATTGAGAGAAAAAAATGTTCGAGGGAAAAATAATAAAACAATTAACTGCATATGTGCAGAACTGACTGACTTAACCTTTTCTGTGGAGATCCCAGCAGACTGGTCAGATGGTCATGCCAAGCTGCTCTGAGGTCAACTCTGGCTCCCTGCATCCAGGCTGTTGTTTTATGCAATGTCACATTTTCATCGCTTCAGCCTCTTTGAATCAGGGCAAGGCAGACTGTGTTTCTTCCATGTTGGAGAGAAACTTCGAAACACTCTTCAGGAGCAAAAATTTGCATTAACAAGTGCTTTGAATCCGGGCAGGGGACATTTCCAATCTCACCCTTTGGGCCAGGAATGCAATCATTTCTTATACCAAAACAGAGTCTGAATTTTATTTTATGAATCTATGCTTCATTAACAGTCTCTTATATTAGTTTTCTACCAGTCCCACTCTATTAATGAGATAAACTAATGACAGAAGAGAGACAATTAAGTATGCAGTGTACCAAACCAAAAATTAGATTAGAAACAGACCAGAGAATTTCCAGGGATCAAGGAAGAAATTTGTCCTAGAAATATAACTTTGCTTTTTGTCGAAGGAACTCTGTTATTTTTTTTGTACTTTCTTGTTACATTTAAATACTTTTAGGATAGGCAAATCCTATTTGCCTTAATTAGTACTTAAGGTCCCCCTGTATATGAGAAACTTTAAATCTTGTTTTTAAAACATCACTAGTTGTTAAACATGTCACACTCGCAAACAATGCACTATTTGTACTAGAAAGATAGGAAAGTCATTTTGATCTGGAACGCCTCTGTCTTCTGAAAAGCTGTTTCTTGCTTTGCACTGAGCCTTAAAATGCTCACAGATCATATATGACTAAAAAGTCTGCAGTCAAGTAAAAATTGATTCATCTGGAAAAACAGCCCTGTTCCCATCAATTAAAATGAAAGACAATTTTCAAGATGAATATTCCATACCAACTTAGGGAAATCAAATGTTTGTGTGCCAGAAACTTAAAACTTAATATCATTTATTCTCTCTATGTTATTTCAATACTTTTATGGGCAAGATCTACAGTCTGGGGAGCCTATAATGAACTGTAAAACAACATCTATAAAGGCAGACTAATTTGAGGTCTTAAATAAAATTGGAAATTGTATTTCTAGAGTGGCCAAAAGAATGCATTGGAAAATTGTTTTTCATAATTCACTTATTAGAAACCACATTAATTTAATAATTACTAGACAATGAATTACTAAATGATCAGTATAACAATTCTAATAAAAACGCATCAACTTTTCCTAATAAGGAATAGAGGGGAAAATGCCTCTTCTGCTGTATAAGGTGCTGGATGTCAGGGTGTTTCAGAGTAGTCTGAAATTCGGTAGAAATTTTGATTTTATGAAATATGTTTCTTTGATGCAGGCTTGCTTATTCACAATGCAGCCTATATGAACCTTTGCTAGAATGATTTCTAACCATGCTTTCCTAATCAATCTTTTCATCTGTCCCCCAAAAGATGACTTCTTTCCTGCTCCACTTATTGTTCTGAGTTCCCTCACAAAACTACGCTCATGTTGCTTCTTTATTGTCTTTTCTTCTCTGATTTCTAAGCCTACTAACACGTACTCGGAAAGGGTATATTTTGACATGAAGCTGGTTTAGTTGCTTTAAGATGTATTCCTGCAAATATGTTAAAGCAGCGTAACCCAGCAATGCCACAGAAGGAAACAAAATTAATCTGGCGCTTACTCCTGCTCTGGTATCAGCTTCCCTTGTTCCAGCTAGTCCATGGATCAGGGAACTCTCCCAGCTGAAAAATAACTCTGAAAAGTTATTAATTTTCATTGTTTTAAAAAAATAATTGCTGTGGGGCAGCACCAATGCTCACATCATCCCAATGTTGGAGTGATGCAAGGACAGAGAATACTCTACTGATGGCAGGAGGAGGATGGACAGTGTCTTTTGATGGACATGTCATTTCACAGGACCTTAAAGTAGTCACCCATCTGCACTTAAGTCACTAATTTCTTGGGTGGTCCAGAAACTCCTCAGCTCATCATCTGCATAGATGAGATAATAGCCTGGTCTGAAGCAACAGATCAACCTAAAATTAGGTGATTGATTGAACTCTGCACTACCTTCACAAGTGTTTGACTGCAGGTCTCTAGGTGGGAACTTCAGGCACATCTGGAGATTAGTTAAGTAAGTCCTGCTGTGTTGGTTCAATTATTGTGCTTTAATGTGTTGATAAACATCCTGACTACAGCATCACAGAGATTCCCAGGCAATTCCTGCTCCATAACTGATCAAATAGGGCATAGATATTTAAAAACAGTCAATAAAAACTACTCCTGTATGTCTTTTGTATGCAGTTAGGATATTTAGGAGATGTTTCTATGTAGTTAAGATAATTGATAGGAATGAATTATATGAGACCTGGGGTGGTCATGTAGGACCATGGCTAGCTGGATTATGAGAAGTGAGCAGAACAGGGATTTGTTGAATCTCACCTGATCAAGCTGAAGGCATCATTGCAAGGACTCCTTTTGACACCAAACAGTGACCAGTGATTTCATTTGAAAGATCTAATTCCCTGTGCAAGTACTACATTTTGCTAGGAGCTTTCCTATAACAGGATCAGAGTCCTACTAACCTCCATGTGCCCTTGTGTCTGGGAAGTTGTCTGGTTTTGCAACCCCCAATTTCCTTTTTCAGAAGAAATGTTTATGCAACTGATGCCATGCTTAGTATGGTAAATTCCCTATTTTGTGATTAAAAAAATAACTTTTTGAGTGTTCAGTTTCAGCATAGCAGCCCATCACAGGCCATTTGTATTCTTAATCACATAAGAACATTGTTTTAAATGGCCAGAGGCCAAATGTTGTGGTGAAAATTGATTTGCCCATTCCTTTGAATTCAGTTCCTCTTGCCAATAACCACAATCGGTTTCCATTAAAAATTGATGAACCTGTCATAAAATTTTTTGTAGCAGTGGATAAGAATAGTTTAAAGTTACTTCATATGGTTTTCTAGAATCTACAAGTAATCAACTGCTGCCACCTCTTTGCTTAAGCAAAATTACACAGGTCAAAGACCAGACTGTAGTCTCCAACATGTCTTCCTGATATATTTAATGGCCTTTGTGGGAAATGTACAACCACAGCATTAATAATGCTCAACAAACAGACTTTTCTGAGAAATGCGGAATTTCAGCAGAATGATGAAATAAATCCACAGTAAAACAGAACAACACTCAGGAAACAGAATGTGGCCAAAGATAAGAAATGGTCATATATCCTACTGCATAATTTCAGAGCAGAAAGACACCTCTGGATACATGAAGTTGTAGCACATTCCTCAGTACTATCTTTGTAGAATACTGAAAATGCAAAATCTGGAAAATCACAAACACCCTGTTCTGTTCTCTGGCCCGACTACACAAATCTGTTCTCCATAGCCTGCACGATCTTACTTCCGTGATCAATATATATGACTTTTTATAACCATAAAGATTTATACTACTGTAGAACATTTTCCTAGGAAAATTCTTTTTAAGAATACTGAGAAGAATTATGTGAGCTGGACAAGCCAACTAGTAATGTACCTGAATATTCTTTAGGTTTTGGAAAGTTGGCAGCATTCAGCACCCCACTTCAGTTTCAGTTACAGAAAAGGTCTCTGCAGTACATTTTAGGCTAAAAATAAGAATATCTGTTGAAGTGAAAGTTTTCTGAAAAGTGTTATAAAATAAATTTAAAGGCCTCAGAATCCCATCATTAATCCAAAGAGAGAAATCTGCATCTCATCTTTCTGTTATTCCTACACACACACACCCCTATGGAGAAAAGAATACTCCACACAAACAAGAGTTCACAGAGAAAAAGCAATGCAAAAGAAACTTTCTAAGCAGTAAAGGTAATGGAAACTGACTTTAAGAGATGGAGACTCTTGCTTTGTTTCGCCTCTGGAAGAAATGAGAAGGTACAAACCTCCAGAACTGTGGCACAAAAAAGTGATGTCTGTAGTAACCTTTGGAGAGCTTTGGCTTTAACAAAGCATTTCCATTACTTGATGAGTTCACCAGAAGATAGGCCTAATCCAATCCTGATGTAATTCAACTGAAGTCCATGGAATAATTCATTTGTACATCTCTCTCCCTTGCTCCTTTCTCACCTTCTCCCTCCCCTCTACTTACCTAGACTCAGTTATCTCTCTAGACATAGCTCTACCCAGCACTCACAGTGCTGCAAGAGCTATGCTTTGCCACCCCCTCCCACAGAGTGTGTATGTGTGCATTTAAGTATTTACTTAACAGTTAACTGATTCATATAACCCTCTCTGCTTAAATTAAGATACTTGGCAAATAATGCCAGGCAAAACAAACAAACAAACAAACAAACAAACAAACCCGACACCACCCAAACAGTACAACAAAACCGTTTCCTGTTAAATTAGTATCATGGTATGCCAAATCCATTTCCCAACTTTTCAAGTACATGCCTTCATATACAACACACCAGTACTCTATAACAAGCTCTTGACAGTAATTTTGACTGATCAAAGATGTAACACGGACATGGATGGACATAACATGGACACTGTCTCCAAGACAGTGGATTTGAAACACTTGTGTAACCTTCATGTGGTGTGGAGAAATTTATCCTCATGCAGATAACCTATGTCAAGGTAAGAAGGAAAAGGGAAATGGAGAAAGTGTTAGCAAGATGGTGCTACCAAATAGAAGTGTAAAATAGTAAAATTGACATGGTCAGAAAGGCAATGCAAGAACTGGGATACTAACAACAAAGGACTAAAAGGTAAGAAGACATACCCTACATATTAAAATACCTGGAAAGAAAATAAATGAGTCAATTTGCAAATCAACAGGAATGTCGGGTGATACTGAGACTGTTCAAGTGTTTTATGCCTTCACCCTTCCTCAAGTCATTCAGTAGACATCTGTTAGGCAGCAAAGATGTTTAGCAGCACTGACAAAAGATGTAACTAAACCATCAAGAGGAAACGTTAGGGCATATTTAAGAAAGTTAGGTATTGGCTGAGCCCAACAAAATTTATCAAAGCAGACTTAGAAATATGGCTCATGTAAACCTGACATCGCTAGCATTTATCTTTGAGACCACAGAGGATAACAGTGCTTTTCTTTAAAAAGTAAGAAAAGGAGGAATAGAGGAATAATAGGCCACCTGGTTTAACACTGAATTTCTGAAAAAAAGAGAAAAAAATTTTTGTAAACACAAAAAAGAAAGCAAACAATTGTCTTTGTGCACACCAGAAGACAGACTTCAAAATGACCTTGACAGGTGAATGAAAAGTTGTGAAAAAAATAATATTTAACTGAAGAAAACCAAGACCTAATTCTTACAATGTATAGGAATAATAAGTTGCACAAGTATAGACAAACTCATTCTGGGATTGTGAAGGGGCAAATGCTGTGTATAAAATATATGAAGTAATTCTTCCACATTAGTCAGTGGCATTAAGGTCTCAAATGTTTTTCTGGCTTGGGGCAAAAAAAATGTTAAAAGAACCTACACAAATCATCAGCAATCTATAAAATACAGCATCTCAGAAAAGATTTGAAAAAGCAGTGATGATAAATCAAGGAGAAAAAAAAAGTCAGAGGGGAGACAGAAACGGGTCTTTAAATAAACAAAAGATATCTACAAATACAAAAGGTCAGAAATAATGAACTTTGATTGCAGCAAAGCAATTTAAAATAAACATTAGTAGAAATGATCTAGCAATTAGAGCAGTTAAGCACTAGTGCAGACTATACAAGCAGCACTGCAGCATTTCCAGACATCTGTCAGGAATAACAGAAGGGACAATCCGGACTCCTGAAGAGGGGCAGCACAGTGAGGAATAGATGAGAGAACCATGCAAAGTCCCTTCCAAGCCTTGCTTCCTAGAAGTTTTTGAATCTATTGCTTAAATCCT
The DNA here is from genome assembly GCA_002844005.1 of Limosa lapponica baueri. Taxonomy (NCBI): domain Eukaryota; kingdom Metazoa; phylum Chordata; class Aves; order Charadriiformes; family Scolopacidae; genus Limosa; species Limosa lapponica. The sequence goes on along the minus strand of KZ506938.1, from coordinate 77,349 downwards.
TAAAAACTGGTCTTCAGGAAATGAGGTGTAGAATAGTTTCAGTAATCTGTGGGGTTTTTTCCTTAAGTAAACAATATCAACACAATGATCCAAAATCTGAAGACTGGAAATAATCTGTCTGGGAACCACACCACACTCATCATCATTGTTTGCCAACTCAACATCTCTGATGCTGTCTGCAAGAAAGCAAGCGGATGAGATGTGAGAACAACAGTTCTAGGCTCTGAAATTTTGCTGCTCCCCTTTTCTCTTAATGCAGAAACTGTCAACGAAAGGGAGCTAAACTTTACCAGCAGCTGTACACAGAATATCAGAAACAAACACACATTTCACCAGAGTGTGTAAGCCAAATGCACTAGCTTGCTTTATGTAATTCTGATCATCAAAAACAGTGCTGAGTAGCGAGACCTTAATGCTGGATTTTACTATTCATTCACTACTCAGAATAATGAACTTTGGCAACGATAAATATTTTTATTTACAGAAGGGGGGTAGAGTAAATAACTGACATGCAGTACTTCAATGTGGTGAGCACCTGTTGAATGTTTTTGATTCCAGCTTGAGTTTGGCAAAGTGACAGCTCTGGAGAGTTCAAAGGAAATGAGTTTGCTGGTGTTGGCCTTTTCCTAATGCATGTTGTAAAATTATCCTACCATGTTTACCACCACTTTTGATCAGCCACAGACAAAACACCAAGGAATCATGCATGGGAAAGCAACAAACAAATACGTTGTTGGCTTCTCCACAGTCTACATCTATCAAACAATTCCTTGAGTGCATATTAAAATGTAAGGAAGGATAAGAAAGAAATAAATGAAGCAACTAGGCCGTGACGGAAGAAGTGGATGAAACTGCGAGCCCTACTGCTGGTTTTTATAAACCAAATGTTCTAGAGTGCCAACTGTTAACTTTTTGTTTGGGGTATAACTAGTATATTTATTAATAATAATTACCCTCATTATGACACTGATGCAAATCAAGCGTGTGGTATGAATCAATGTAATGAGCATAGTTTCTAAGAAGAAAGCAAAAGTGAGTATTTGCTGCTGTCTGCAATATTTTGCAGAGTATTTACTGTACTTTACTGTCTGAAATATTTTGCTCTAATAAAATTTTTCCTCTGTCATTGTGCCCAAGAATGGTTGCAGATTCTAAGCGTAGACAGGTGATCGTGGTTTCACTGAAGATCAAATAATCACCAAGTATTTTTTTTAAATGGCAATTGTGTGCAAAACATTGCTTCCTCACAGGCCTTTGAGTTTTCTTCCTCACATGCCTTTGTATGTCAATTTTCTGAGAAACCAAACTTTCTGCAATATAGGTGGATGCCATTTGGCACATCCAGCTGAAAGTAAATCAAGTGAAAGTGAATAGTCCAGTAGATGAGCGACTCTGACTTGATGAGATATGAATGTTAGAAAATATCTTCTATATCTTGGCATGTGAAGTCTATAAACAAAGTTCAAAAGAACAAGTGAATGTTACACCGGGGAGAATTTCATCTCTCAATCACACTTTTATTCAAGTATTTGTGGAAGTCACCATTTTTATTTTTTTTTCCAAGCAGCTTTGGCGATGGAATGCAAAATACATCATCAAATCTAGATCCTGGTTATTGCCTCAGGTCTGGATAATCAAAGTGCCACCAGTTTATGTAGGCTGGGAGGCCATCCCAGTTCCTTCAGCAACAGCCAGTTTCTTTTGTCAGTCATTTATGTGTGACTCTAGACAGATTCAAGTAAATGTAACTATGCCAGGTCTAGATTCCACTCCGCTCTCAGCATCATCCTTCCATGTTTCCTTCAGTATAACAGATAACAGTATCTACTGCTCATACAGTTCGGAGGTTACAATTCAGGTGCACTTCTAGTCCGGATCTGGTAACTGCCACAAGGATCTCAAAAAGGACATTGAACACTGTCCTCCACATCTGAGACTCAGTGTACAGACTATAGCCTGTTCTGTCACGGGTCTGAACTCTACAGCAAAGCTTACATAGATTATAAAATATCAATTGACTCTTCCATAGTATCCCTCACATGCTGTTTAACTGCCTTAAATGTAAAGCCTTTTTGTATGAAAGGACTTTCCCGTGCTACACTGAACTTGAGGTGTTTTTCTCAAAGAGGGTTTCATCAATATTTGTCCATTACGATTTTGGCTATATTAATTGGCTTCCAGGTAGAGGGAAGAAGAGGAAGAATAAACCCATGCTATGAAACTGAAAAAAAATCTGATTTTTTTCTTAATTTCACCATCTCCATTCTCTGGTGTAGTTGTCTGTCCTTTGATTTGAATATTGCATACTTGATCTTTAGTGTCGGAAGTTCCAAACTGGTTCTTCACTGATAAGTGATAATTGTGGATGCCATTGATGTGAGTTTCACAGGTACTCCATTTTGGGAAAAAAAAAATGTTTATCTTCTTCTTTCCTTGGAAGAGAGGAGACCTGAACAATATTTTGTAAAGAGGTATTTTAAATTTGCAGAGGAAGAAATTGCAGACAATTGAAAATTATCCAAAAAGGCAATGTATGTATGAGGCAATTGCCCCATTTCAAAACAAAGCACTAACAACAGTGTTTTGTGCTAGTTCTGCACATAAAAATTTTTCTTCTCTGTATTTTTTAACATGAAGTTAAACCAGACACATTACTCACATGCCTATGGTAATTGTGCTAATATTGTTAATAGTTTTTTGCTAGGAACCTTTTTACTATAAAGAAATATATTTCTTTGAGTTTGGTTGAATCTGCCTTGTTACATGTGGCAGGGATGCAGAAATTTTAGTGTAGTGGCTTAGTTACATGAATGAATGGCCTAGTCCAAAGCTTGTACAGAGCACTGGAATGAATCCAAGTGGCTTTGGAAACTCACTAAGTAAACTGGCTTTAACAGTCATTACTGTGCACTCACTTGAAGAACAAGTCATCTCCCACAAATTCTGAAGAAAATGGTGTTTAATCTCTTTAGAATAATCCCTGGTAAGAAAGATAAATTCAGAATCTGTTTGGTCATAAGTGAGACTTCTCGGGAAAGAGCTTGTTCATGTAATTGATTGGTGAATAATTTAAGGTAATTTTGTGGTACTGAAGTTTAACAATAGCTTTTTATTTTCCATTTTGGATTTGATGAATATCATTGTTATTTTTGAAAATATTTTTGTGAGAACACAGTTTTCAAAACATGTGTTTCTAGCTAACTAGAAACTTGGGCTATGAAAACAGTCTTGAAAGCATTTCTAATTCCTCCAGGAAGACTACAAGAATAAAACCTAACAGTCCAACATTTTATTTTGCCAAAGTTAAACAGAACCTGAACCTCAGCAGTTCCAATTTCTGTCTAAATTTAGAAACCGTATTTTTCATGAGTCCTATGTTTGGCAATGAAGATTTCATAGAATTGTAGAATTATAGAATGGTTCAGGTTGGAAGGGACCTTAAAGATCATCAAGTTCCAACCCTCCTGCCATGGGCAGGGACACCTCCCACTAGACCAGGTTACTCAAAGCACCATCCAGCCTGGCCTTGAACACTTCTAGGGACTGGGCATCCACAGCTTCTCTGGGCAACATGTTCCAGTGCCTCACCACTCTCACAGTAAAGAATTTCTTCCTAATATCTGATCTAAATCTCTCATCTTTCAGTTTAAAACCGTGACCTGCTGGCCATGCTTCTGTTGGTGCAGCCCAGGATGCGGTTGGATTTCTGGGTTGCCAGCACACATTTCTGGGTCCCATTGAGCTTCTCATCCACAAACATCCCCAAGTCCTTCTCCTCAGTGCTGCTCTCAATCCATTCTCTGCCCAACCTGTATTTGTGCCTGGGATTGCCATGTCCCAGGTGCAGGACCTTGCACTTGGCCTGGTTGAACTTCATGAGGTTTGCATGGGCCCACCTCTCAAGCCTGTCAAGGTCTGGGTGGCATCCCTTCCCTCCAGCATGTCAACTGCTCCACCAAGCTTGCTGTAGTCGGCAAACTTGCTGGGGCTGCACTTAATCCCACTGCCCATGTCTGATGTTTCTGATGTTTGTTGGTTGAAGAAGGTGAATACCTCTTCAACAGACTGGAGAGAGCTCTTTAATTTTCATTGTGGTCTCGTTTCCCTTTTAATATCAGAATAACTCAATTTAATTTGGAGACTTGTTTTTTCTTCTGATATTAGAATAATAAAATCGTGTAGGTTGGAAGGGACCTTTAATCATCACGTCAAACCGTTAACCTAACATTGGCAAAACCACCATTAAAGCATGTCCCTAAGCACCACATCTACCTGTCGTTTAAATACCTTTAAATACTCTTTGGATCTGAATGAGATTCTGTGCCTCTAATGGAGGAAGGAAACATCCCGGTTTCTTTTAACAGTAGATCAGGCTCCACCTTCAGACCAGTCAGGGTTTGGTATGTATTTTCCCCAAGTTCTTATTGAAAAACTGTTCCAGAACACCACTACTCCAACACTAAGAAACCTTTTTCTGATACTCATTTCATATATGATGTAGTAATGAGAAAAGTGATCACATAGCATATCAAGTATGTCCAACAGAGAAAGGAAAATATTCACAATGTGATCCCTGATGTTAGGGAGGTCCCATCTGTGACATCCTCAGACTCTGTTCAGGCAGGATTAATAACAATCAGAACAGAAGACGAGAAGGACTTTGGGATGATGGTGGACAAGAAGCTTGACATGAGCCGCCAATGCATGCTGGCAGCCCAAAAAGCCAACTGCATCCTGGACTGCATCAAAAGAAATGTGGCCCCTCTAGCAGCCTGGAGAAGAGAAGGCTCCTGGGAGACCTTATAGCAGCATTCCAGTACGTGAAAGGGCCCTACAAGAGAGATGGGGAGGGACTCTTTATCAGGGAATGCAGTGATAGTACAAGGGGTAATGGTTTTAAACTGAAAGATGAGAGATTTAGATCAGATATTAGGAAGAAATTCTTTACTATGAGAGTGGTGAGGCACTGGAACATGTTGCCCAGAGAAGCTGTGGATGCCCAGTCCCTAGAAGTGTTCAAGGCCAGGCTGGATGGTGCTTTGAGTAACCTGGTCTAGTGGGAGGTGTCCCTGCCCATGGCAGGAGGGTTGGAACTTGATGATCTTTAAGGTCCCTTCCAACTCTAATCGTTCTATGACTCTATGGTCACTGATACCTTTTTCCTTTCCTATTTTATGTAAGGAGATTAAATGAGCTTGGCTTTCTTTGCCTAGATAAATGGGGCTTAAGAAAAGGTATAGCTACTGCCTGCAGACTACTGGGGGGTAAACACCAAGATGGACAAGCGGTGTTGGAGCTAATGAGCAACTTTAACACATGATCACATGGGTATGAACTGGCCACATATTTTGGCTGGAGAATAGCTACCTGCAAGCTTAATTTAAACACCCTTACTTCTTTCACCGAAGAACTGAGTAGGAAGTTTACTAATTAACAGGTAAAGCAATGTGTTTCTAGCACAAGGGACAAGAAATCTAGCTAGTTTCAAGATAAAACTAAATGCATATATGAAGGGATTTTTTTCCTCTGCCTGAGTTATAAGAGTGATTAGATTTGATCATCTTTCCCAATCCCTTTCCAGCCTGATTTTCTACTTTATTTCTAAGTTAGAAAAATAAAGCTATCAAAGAAAAGCAGTGTAATCAGGCACATTTTGCCTTTGGAAAAAAAATTAGTGTCTTTTAGCTCACTTTGTAGTAACTCGATTTTAATTATTTTAAAATCTTGTATATCAGAGAAACAGAACTGTGTTTGTTCAGCTCCTTCTTTTTGTCCCTTTTAAAACTGAATATTTATCATTGATATGACACTTAGTAACTTTATTTGGAGCTCTTGCTAAAATTCCACAATTTCCTAGACCAGTTTTGCCAGTATTCTATGATGGAAGTGACAAAGTAAGCGTTGCCTTCTCCTTGAGGTTGTAGATTCTACTTCTGTAGACTCCTTTCCATTTTAAATATAATGATCCATGTGGAAATAACCACTTGGCCATGACTTGGCCATGACTTGGCCATGTGTTTTGGTAGTTGATCCAATAAGAGCTCAAAGTTAATGTGAATATTATAATTAATTTTAGAGGGACAGGGATGTCCTATTTTTAATTGGAAAAATTCGAAAGAAGTGTCATTTTTTTTAAAATGCTGTCTCTGAACTACAACATAAACGAATATAAATCAAAAGTCACAGAGTGATAGGAGAGCTTAATTAGAAATGAAAGTCCTCACTATAAGTGGTGCACTAGGTCCGCCAAAGCACAAAGCAAGGTTTCATGTGGAGTTTATAAGCTTTGTGTATTGTTTCTTGCCATGAAACCTTTTGACTGAAAAAAGGCAAGGGTCTAAAGTAAATGATCTACTGATCATCTTTCTCTTGTTAAAGTCTTGATGATTTCATCAAAACCCATGTTTTAAGACATACTGAAAAATCCAGAGCAACAATATATGTGTCAAATTGATTAGAAGGAGACAGTATTAGGTAATGTCCATTTAATTTACTAAGGTCATAAATCAACAACATTTTATAATAATAATAATAAAAAAAAAAGTAAATCAAATAAGAAAAACAGTTGATTTTATATTTGAGTATGTTTATTTTCTATGCTACACAAAACACTTGACATCTCCATGCCATATTTGCATAAGGAAAGCCACCATCATTAACAAATAAATGATAGGAATTATTTTAAGAATTTGTTGCAAGAAAACTGTTTAACCTTGGGCTGATGGAAACCTGAACTTCTATCTAAGCATAAAATGATTATTGTGTTTTCTAACTGGAACAAAAGTGAAATTAAACAAGCTACACTACCCTATTAAGCACTTTGTAACATATGGACACTGTCCAAGAGACACAGCAAACCTACTGGTGTATTTTCCAAGCTCTGACTCATATAAATTTGGACACAGTCAGATTTATTTCTGGCAGGAATAAAATGCTTTACACAAGGGGAAAAAAGAAAGGGCAGAGCTGGGGGAAGGCGGAGGTTTAAAGAGATTATTTCTTAAAAACAAAATAACCACCAAGGGTATGCTCTGTGGATGTGCACGTGTGTGTTTCTGCTTAACTAGGCAATATCCCACTTTCATTACTAACAGAATTATATAGAAATGTGCTTATATAACTTGAAAATGGAACAACTTGTCTTTTCATGTTAGATCTTGGGGGAAAAAAACAACACGTACATACTTCCTCCCATTTATTTTCCTCCTTTTCAGATGCATTTTTGTTGAGTGATCCTGTTTCTTCCTGAGAAAATGAAGAAAAGACATTCTCATGGAGAGGAGACAACAGTCAAGCTTTATTCTCTGCATGACTGTATCAGTTTTCAACCTGTGGCAATCAGCACTGCAGATAGGTCACTTCTGGATGGGGTTAGTTTTGCAGAAGGAAAATCCATAGTACCAGAGGAAAATACTTTCAAGAAGAAGAAGCACACGTTTCAAGAAAAGCAGTTGATGAAAGGATATACTATCCCAGAACAATGAAGAACACAACAGTGAAACTCTTGAAAAGATCAAAGACTTTTCAACAGCATCCTTATGGTCCAGTATGGCACCAAACAATAACTTGGCTACTCCTTTAGGGTCTGGAGCTAATTCAGTCATAACAAGTTTAGGGAATGTTGCATCCTGTCCAGTTGCTTTGTATCCTGTCCCTCATTGTCATCAAAGACTCTCATGCAGAGAATGAAACTTGACTATTTTCTCCTCTCCATGAGAATGTTTTCCTCATTTTCTCCAGAAGAAACAGGATCCCTCAACATGCTGTGGCAAATCAGCCAGCAGTTTATCCTGCTTTTGCTCCAAATAGATCTTGTTAAGTGTTAGCAAGGAAGCAAATCACTGTAGGTTAGGTGATGCAGTGTTTCAGGTATGCATAAAAGTGACTTTCTCTACTCTGCCACAAGCTAGCTGTGTGACTTGTGGTGCCAGAACCAAAAAGACATTTCTTGTCTCTTTGTCTTGCAATGGTGGTAATGTAGACAAAAACAGAATGAAATTCCTGAAGTGGAGTTTAGACAGAGTCTGGGCACACAAACTCAAAAGGCCAGTCCAAAAGTCCCTGCCCAGCTGGCAGACACATGAGATTCTTCTGGCTCCGGATGCTGCTTCATGTCCAGGAGCAAGTTTAGCTGGAATTACCAAGGAATTTTTCTTAGGAGGTAATTTTCTAATAACCATTGACTTTTATGAAAATAAAACCTATAAGGTCACATGTCCAGTTTCTGTACACTTCTCAGAAGCTGATGTTTGCTTTGCGGTTAACTGGCATTGTCGATCCCTCAAACTTTTCTCACACCCCAGTTTTGAAAAGTGCTTGAAAGGAGTTAGGTATCTAACTAAAAGTGATAGAGGAGCCAATGAGGAGAGGTGCTACAATGGACCTTTTTCTCACCAACAAGTAGGCCTGCATGGATGGACAAGGAGCTCCTGGACAATCTCAAACAGAGAAAGGAAGCTTACAGAGAGTGCAAGTAAGGACAGGAAGCCTGGGAGGAATACAAAGAAATTGTCTGAGCAGCCAGGGATCAGGTAAGAAAAGCTAAAGCCCTGATAGCATTAAATCTGTCCAGGGATGTCAAGGGCAACAAGAAAAGCTTCTACAGGTATGTCAATGATACAAGAAAGACTAGGGAAAGTGTGGGCCCTCTCCAGAAGGAAATTGGAGATACAGAGAAGGCTGAGATACTCAACAACTATTTTGCCTCAGTCATCACTGGCAAGTGCTCTAGCCACACCACCCAAGTTGCAGAAGGCAAAGGCAGGGACTGGGAGAATGAAGAACTGCCCACTGTGGAAGATCAGGTTTGAGACCATCTAAGGAACCTGAAGGTACAAAAATCCATGGGATCTGGCAGATGAAGCTGCTAAACCACGATCTATTGTATTTGAGAAGTTGTGGCAGTCCAGTGAAATTCCCAATGACTGGAAAAGGGGAAATATAACCCCATTTTTAAAAAGGCAAAAAAGGAAGATCTGGGGAACTGGAGGCCAGTCAGTGTCACTCTTTGCCCAGCAAGAACACGGAGCAGATCCTCATGGAAACTATGCTAAGACACATGGAAAATAAGGACATGATCAGTTACAGCCACCATGGCATCGCTAAGAGCAAATTGTTTCTGACAAATTTGGTGGCCTTCTATGATGGGGTTACACGGCTGGTGGATAAGGGAAGAGGAACTGACATCATCTACCTGGACTTTTGCAAAGCATTTGACACTGTCTCACATGACATCCTTATCTCTAAATTGGAAACATATGGATTTGACGGATGCACCCCTCAGTGAATAAGGAACTGGCTGGATGATCACGCACAAAGTGTTTTGGTCAACAGCTCTATGTCCAAGTGGAGACCAGTGACAAGTGGCGTTCCTCAGGGGTCAGTACTGGGACCAATGCTGTTTAATATCTTTGTTGGTGACACGGACAGTGAGAGGTGGGCCTCATCAAATTCAATCAGGCCAAGTGCAAGGTCCTGCACATGGGTTGTGGCAATCCCAAGCACAAACAAAGGCTGGGGGAAGAATGGACTGAAAGCAGCCCTGAGGAGAAGAACTTGGGGGTGTTGGAGGATAAGAAGGTCAACATGAGCCGGCAATGTGTGCTGGCAGACCAGAAAGCCAACCGCATGCTGGGCTGCATCAAAAGAAGTGTGGCCAGCAAGTCGAGGGAGGTGATTCTGCCAAATGTAACAGAGAAAGTGTAACTACAGAAAGTACCAAAAAGTTCTGAATAGATAGATATGAATCTGAACATTGATCTGAATTTTGAGGCTGAAGCAAAGAGCAAAGACAGGATGTGGACTTAGGGTGAAATTCCTAATTAGAATTTGAGTGGCAATCTTATATGGAGAAGGATCTTCCTCATTTTAGGCCATTTCATTTTCTATTAATTTAGGTTTTTTAAGATAAATCAAGAGATAATTTGAAATGTACAGCAAAAGTCATGATGTCATCTGTGGGTTTTTTCACATACAGGCAACACAGTAGAAAAATAAAAGCTCTGGAGAAGGACAGAATAGTTCATTTAGGAAGGAAGAGAGTTAATGACATGTATTGTCCAAAGGGGTATGAAGTGAAAATTACTGGGTGTGTCCAGATAATTCTTGTCCAGCAGGGAATCTGCTGCAACCTCGGAGAATCACACATGGGCATCTGGGGTGTCTGTGAGAGGAGATAACACCCAGGAAAGCAAGGAAGCACCCAGGGAACAGGGACAACAAATGTTCAGCAAAACTCTGCTCGGCTTCTTCCTGAGCATTTCTGGCTTGATCTACACATTTTTTTCTATATAATGTTCTCAAGATGGAGTTCCATTAAAAACCTTCTGCTATGATAAATCCTTGAGGTATTGCATGCAGATGGAGGGCTATGTTTGTTTGTTTTGCAAGCAGAAGAATTTAAAATAAAATCATTTCTTAAATATGTTCAGAATTAAATATTTCCTTTAGCTATTTACCTTATAGGAAGTGGAGATCCAAGCATTCATATGAGAGGACTAGATCTTGAGGTCATTTTCCACTTTCAGCTCAGCTGTTACTCATATGAAACACTACCTCTCAGATTTTCCAGAAATTGTTCTCTTTTCCTAATTTAGTCATGATCAAGGATGCCTACAACAGAACAAAGCACACTACAAATTGTTATTTAAATTAGATATAAAGACACTCAAAATTCACACAGAATATTGTTATTTTTGTAGACTCTAAAGCAAAAAGCTCCTCCGAAAATCATTTATTCTTACTGTCTGCAGGGTGATATCCAGAAGCTCCTTAATAAAGTCCGTATCTTTTTGTGGGGCCACAGCAGGGGAGAAAGTAAGTATGTGCAAGAACATACAAGTTCAGAAGTAAGAACGCTATATAAGGCACATATTGCTCTGAAGAAAAGTTGATGTAGTCCATTGCTTTGTCTGTTATGGCCTTACAGAAGAGCAACAATGACCACCTGAGAAAGGTAGCCGCAAAGACAAATGCTTCCCCCTGTGTCTGCATGATGAAATAATGCTACATGATGCAATTAAACGCTAAAACATACGAAAAAATTTAACAGCCAGGCCCACTGCATTAGAGGGGTTTGTTACTTTAAACTAACATGCATTTTTTCATGGAAGCTATAAAAAGTCATCTATACCATTTTGGTGTCTTGAATATTTTTTCTGTAGCAAGCCCAAAGACAAATAACTTTCTGCATTTTATTGCCCCTTCCATTAACTAGATGACCATGATCACAATTATATCAACAGCAGCCATTAGCCTACTACTTTATTCTCCTGTCTTTGGCAAAGCTTTGCGAAAATCTGATTTCCAACCCTTGTTCTAAGGAAGTTTATTGAAAACAGTTCGTCAAAAATACAGTAAAAAAAAAACAAAACAGTTTCAAATACTACATGTTATCTTCACTGCAGCTTGCACTCTTCTCACTTTCAGAGGAGACAGAATTTTTCAGAACAAAGCTCAACAACTACATGGGTAGTAGTTTTCTACAGTTGCTACAGTTACAGTTTATTGTGTACCATAGCTATTCAGATAGATACTGTACACTCCTCTGGGAAGCACATGTCTAGCTTTCTGTAAAGTTTAACTTCCAAGTAGAATAACTGAAGATTCCTGAGCAGCTTGGGCTGCCCTGATAAAATTCTGAAGTTGTATAAAATCCTTCATAGGAGCTGCAGAAACTCAAGACTGATTATTTAGCCTCCTGTTGGTGTTTCAACATATGGCTTGTCCGGCCTTCAGCTGAAGACAAAGATTCTAGAAAGGTGTCCTGTGTCATCTCCAGTGTCTCATCTCTGTCTCTCGATGTCATGACCATCTGTGGCTTGGTGTTTCTCTTTTCCTTTCAGTCATTTAATTTTTCTTTTTTCCTTCTTCTTGCAAAGCCCTTTAGCCTTCTGGTGTCTTACGGTGTGCTGTGTTTATGCTGTACACTTAGTTTTACTGCACCTCTGAGAGACATCTTTCTCTTTATTATAACAGACTTTTCTAAAATAGTTTCCCCCTGAACGGTAAGTAAAATGTCATTTTTTTCTTTCATGTGCTATTTATTTCAGAACCCTCTGTCTTGCAACAGCCTTTGCTTTCTGTGTCTCTAACAAAACTTATGCTAAAAATCTGATACCTCCAAAACAAGCACTACCTTGTCTCTAACTATTGCTTCTTTTCCTGTTCCCCCTTTGTAATATTGTCTTTAGCAAATTCTTTCTCATTAGTCTTGACATTTTTTCTTAATTTCAGTACTCTTATTTTATAGATTTGGCCTGGTTTGGCCTCTTAGATGGAGTCTAAAGAAACAGATAGTTATCATTGATTAACAGGTTATCACTACCATAGTGTCTGACCACTTATGAGATCTTTGCCTGTTTCAAAATCAAACTGATGGGATTGGGCTAATCCTTTTTCATAAGCAGCTAATTTTCTTCAAACACCACATTTCCTTCAGGCTATCAATATTCTCAAGTAGTCATTAGGGCCTTAGAATCATAGAATCATAGAATTGTCTAGGTTGGAAGAGACCCTTGGGATCATCGAGTCCAACCATCTACCCTACTCTACAAAGTTCTCCCCTATACCAAATCCCCCAACACCACATCTAAACGGCTCTTAAACCCATCCAGGGATGGTGACTCAACCACCTCCCTGGGTAGTCTATTCCAATGCCCGACCAAAGGCACTGAGAACTTGGTAATCAGCGGTAAGCTGATCACAGAGACCTTTTTGTTCACCTTTTTCATCCTGGGCTCAGACTGGGGCACAAGGACTAGCCAAAAGGCATCACCCAGGGTAAGCAGCAGGTTATTTGTCCGGTAGTCCCATACTCTCAATTTCAAACCAGAAGCCACCAGGCCAGTCAGACATCAGAAGGAACATCCAAACGGGTGCATTGGAGATCCATGTAGCTCAGCTTCTGGACTCCTATAGGAGATAGTGCTGAGGGAAAAGCTAACAGCAGCAAGGTAAGTGGATATAAATCCAAATCCACTCTACAAACTCCTAGTAATCAACAGTCTAGAAAATTTATGAAAGAGGATTGGCACTCACATCAGAAGGCATTCAATACCCATGATAAGTATTTCTTCCACAAATTTGCTAGAGCCCCACATTTTCACTGCCTACTCTATGGAAATTTATTTTCTTGTCTTGAAACCTGGTGAGTGGTGCTTTTTGTTGGTGTCTGTTCACCAAGGAAGCAAATAATTCTTCTTTATTTATTCACTCTCTTAATTTTACCACATTCTCCCCCAACCCTTACACTTCTAGATCCCTCTAGGTTTTTTTCCTAAGCAGAAAAGCCCTAGTCCAAGCCGGAGCAACTAAAATCACAATTGTCTCATTTCTGCTATCAAATTCTTTGCCAGGCTGCATCCTCTTTATAACATGCATACCTAGACCTTCTAGTTTACATTACTTGCATTTACATTCGTAGTGGTCACTTTGTTTTCTTTTAAGAGAGAAACTCACCTCCTTTTGAAACCAGCTTGCTTTGCAACACACACAAAACAGGAGGTGACTTAAGTTTACTGCCATGAAGTTTCTCTCATTTACAGGTACAGTTTCATCTCATTGAATCCCTGCAGCAAACCTAGAACCTCATAGATAATGGTACAGGAGTCCTATATTAAATCCACAGATCTCATTTTAAAGTACTATTTAAAGAAATTCCACAATTTGAAAGGGCCTGAAGCAATTCGAAAAGGGGTAATGGTTTTAAGCTTAGAGTAGATGCAGACTAGATATAAGGAACATATTTTTTACAATTATACTTTTTTCTGCTTGTGGAAAAATTCTAGTTGCATTTTAGCAACTGTCCTTAGCAGACACTGGTCCAGAAACAGGGTCTCGTGGTCATAAAACCCAAAACCCTGTCACCAGCACCAGTTCCTCAGCCAATCATTGACTTGTCCTATGAATGCCCTTCTCCTCACTCCCTTTTCCCTAACTGGCAGGGTTGAGGAGAGCTCTTCTTGGGCCCCTGTGCCCTTGACTGCTGCCTCGAGAGCTCTGTAGTCACTTTTGATACCCTCCAATTTTCTGTTAGCAGTATCATTTGTGCCCACGTGGAATAACAGTGGGGGGTAGCAGTCAGAGGATTGGACAAGCTTCTGCGGTCCCTCCACAATTTCCTTGACCTTGGTCCCCAACAGGCAGCGAACCTGTCTGGATGATTGATCAGGTAGACAGATGGTAGACTCTGTCCCCTGCAACAGGGAGTCATCCATTACAATGACTCACAGTTTTGGTGTACAAACAGCCATATACCCACTGAAAAACTTTCACTCATAGTAATAGCAGTAGTTTTCATACTTAAAGAATGTTCAGAATTAGGAATTTAAAGAGATTTGATTTCTCTTTACAGAGGGGAAATACGTATAAAGTGTGTGATGAAATGAATTATATATATCAGATATCTGGAGTAGCCTGCATACAACCAATATTCCCTCCCAGCATCGAGCATGAACAACCTTCTGCTTGGTCTAAATTAGCCCTAGTAACTCACCGGTCTGAAACACACATGGACAAAGGTGGGTTAAAGACAAAAGTGAGCTCCTCCTCAGCTGTGCTGAGTATGCCTCGGCTACTGGTCCAAGCCCCATTTCAAGAGCAGTATGTTTTTAAATAGCTCCAGCAGCTTTTGCACGTAAAGGTTTCTAGCAACCATTTGTAAGCATTTAGTAAATATATGACATCTCTACACAAGATCTGACTAGAGCTGAGACAAGCAGATGAATAATCATCATTGTCTGAAAGTGTTTTTTTCCTTATGACACATAAAGCTTATGACACATAAAGCATTCATAAGATCATAGAGAAAAAGTTGGTTTACCATCCTGAGATTTATGGTGAGTTGCTCAATTTAGACAATGAAGGAATATTATCCCATAAACACTGCATTTAATCAACTGCTTGACTGAATTATTGCTGCCAGAAATGTGCTTGTTAGTTATTGTCTTTTCTACTGATTCTAAGGCTGCTGGATTCATTTTAACAGCATGTAGAATCTGTGTCCTGTTAAAATACTTTCCAGCAGTTAAAATATGTTTGTGTGACACAATTGTCTGTGTTTGTATTTTAACTTTCCATAATTATATGGTTTCCATGTACACAAATGAAATAATAACTATCCTATATTAACCGTAGATGAACTATCCCCAATGCACTCTATGAATGAAATTGATTTTTCCTAACAAAACAATGCAGTTTATAGCAAGACAGTAGGTGGAGTTAAAAAAAAAATCAGAACTGGAAGAAAATAACAAAAGCAAAGTTAGACCCTCAATAAGTGTTTTTGCAACATATCTTGTTTCTATATAAATCTAGATAAAGATCATCATTAAACACTTCTGCTAATGCTGAGGTGAAACTCTAAGTTTTATTGTAGGATTTACCTTTGCTGGTTACCCCTCCTATCTGTAGCCGTAGCACCAGCACCTCATTATCCCTGGGTAAAACATTTCACATCTGAACTGGACAGTCTTAGCCTTCCCTGGAGATTACTGCCTAATTTGCACGTGAGCATCTTTGTCAGGAAACTATCTATCTGATTCATTACAGAGGGAATCTCAAGTGTAAACTAACACCTCTTCAGTGTGGACTATGTAATGATAAAGGAAGAGGGAGCGAAAAAGCTTGAAAGTGTAGATGTGCCTTTTGTGACATGTGGAGCAACTTATTGTTTGTCAACTTCAAATTATATAGGGATAATTCAAGGCTACCTATCCCTATGGAGGAGCATTTCTGTAAAGCTAGATTATTTTCAACTCTGTCTAGTCTGAATTCAGATGAACTTGTCAGTCACTTGCTACACATTAAGTACACAACCGTCATCTAGGTTTCTACTCCACAGCTTCCCACTGATCCTCACTAAATGCCTATAGGTGATGGTAACAAATAGTGGGTTAAAAACAAGAAAATCTGTCTTCATTTGTGATTTAACCTTTTTTTTTTTGCAAAACCATACCAAAAATATTACTTTTGTAATATATTAACTTGGACTCCAGCTTGAACTCCCCTCAGCCTCTGTGTTTCCAGAGTCTTGGTTGATGGCCATATTTTATATAAGTTAGTGAAGACTGTTACAGTGGACCATGAGGGTGCTCTTTCATTCAATTCAGTGACACGAAGAATCAAACAAATACATGTATACTCGTCCCAATTCTGTATATAATTAAAAGCCTCACTAGAAACTGCAGTAAGACTTTCTTTAACCGCAGACTTTTACTAAGAGACATCAAAGCTCTTTCAGCCATCTTCTGGACAATGGTGATTTTCATGGACTCACTCATATAGAGACTCCTCCTCTCTTACACCATTCCATATGTAGCCCGTGATTCTGCCACTTATTCAGATGGGAAGGGTGGAGTTAGAATTTGCCTTAGGAAGAAAATTAATATTTTGTACTGGAAATAGAATAATGCAAAAATTGCCATTAATGTGTCGACTGGATTTCAGTGAATGTATAAGTCAAATAGGTTGTTAAATCTTAATTCTCAGATAAACAAAACTTAGATGTTTTTACAGTTTGACACAACAGCAACAATTTATTATATTTCAAAAATAATTTATCATTAACAAATCTTCTGTCCTTGACAGAAAACTGGCAAATGGTAAGTTACACAATGTACTTAACAAATCAGTGCACAGGCACCAGAGAATAAAAGCAATATTGCCTATAAAATCTAGTATTAAATTAAAAAAATCCCCTCTGCTATTAATCGTAAATTACAGTGTGGGATGATTAAAAACAAATGGGTTTGAAGGAGCAATTCTTTAAATGGAGACATCAAGTCTGTGTTTGAATCTGTAATGTTTACTACAAATGTCAGAAATTGGTCACATCTTTGCTATGAGGTTGTATAGTTGATTTGTATTGAATATTTATACCAAAATGTTTAGTTAACCATTAAACATAAGTAATACAAGAGGTACAAGAGGACTCTATCTCACATCTCTTTCCAATATCCCAGTTTGTGACTATACCCTGGGTCACTACAGTACACTGTCTTTCAGATTTCATATTAAATGCTATCTTTATAGGAAGATTCAAATCCACATACATTCATATTTAATTTTCCTCTACACAATTGAATAAATACATATTATGGGATACTTTGAGGGCTGCAGAGACCATGCTGGCTCCAGGGACCTCTCAGTGTGTAAAACCCTTATGAAGGGGCTGTGGAAAGCAAAGGAAGGACTGCCTCCACCTCCAGGGGAAAGATGAGCATATGCAGGAGAGATGCTATAGCTCCATGGGTAATTTGTAGAACCCGGAGATATTGATGGTAAACAGAGTACTAATCCTCCTTCCCATAACCAGTCAGCCATAAGACAGATAAAAAGAGCATAACACTTTTCCTATGAGCTGGAACAAAATGAACTATTAAATTCTCTTCATTCTCTCACAGAGCCAGGAAAGCCAGCCAGCTGTGCAAAAGGTCAAACACCACGCTGCCTAATAGGGTAAGATTGCACCCATTCTCTCTCTCCTTGAAGCAGTTAGTCCCAAGACACACAGTTATGCCTGTAGAAGGCAGGTGGTACCAGGCACAGCCAACGGAGTTATCTCCAAACAAGCTTGTTGTTGACACAAATGCAGTATGCCTGTGTAATTTAGGACTAGCAAAAGCCTGGATTCTGTGGTTATTTTTCTATTTCATTCAGCAGCCAAAACTCCAAATCAAACAGCCAATTAATAATCTAAAACATCTACTACTCGTAGGCAGTGATTTTCATACATGTAGGATGCATCAAGTCCACTTTTCATGTGCTACACTCAAAACCTGAGCACTTACAGTCATTCCAAGAGGCCTTAGGTTCATTATGCATGCTGCAAATTAATTTTATGAGATGCGCATATATGCTGTGATGCCTTGAACTCATTGTTCCTGGTTTAAAGCTGATATATCTTCATGTTGCATGTCTATCTTGCTCAGGACGTCAGAACTATATAAACCAGCACAAATCATCGGTGTGCTTTACGAAGTATAGATCCAGATATCCCAGCCACTTTGGGCTTATTTGTCATGAGCTTCATGGTATACATATTTCAGCCAAAGTTGTTCAGACAGGCAGCCTTACAGGGAAGCTTCAGATGTCGGAGGAGTAGATCAAATTATCAGCTCTGCTGCTTCTGGGATAAACACTGTTTTTTTGTATCCAGGGCTGTGTTGTGCCCTATAAGCACCCAGATCACACAGCACTACATCACCTAATAAACATTGTGAGATAATGCCTTTAAAATTTTTAGAACACAGAAACCTGTTTTTGAACTGTGGAGTCTGTGTCTTCTTAATGTTGTAAACTCCTCAGAACTCCTACTTGCAACAAGATTTTATACACAACTGAGTGCCCCATCTTTGGTCTTATTTGGAAGTTCAGAGGTTTCTGCTTTTGGACAGCATAGGTCTGAATGACAGATGATTGCTATGGGTATGT
Source organism: Limosa lapponica baueri (assembly GCA_002844005.1). Taxonomy (NCBI): domain Eukaryota; kingdom Metazoa; phylum Chordata; class Aves; order Charadriiformes; family Scolopacidae; genus Limosa; species Limosa lapponica. The sequence goes on along the minus strand of KZ506938.1, from coordinate 58,917 downwards.
TTGTGCATCCTTTCATCACTTGAGAGCAGTAATATTTTTCCCTTTACTAATCATATCTTGCCATCCAAATGTAGTTGTAATACAAAAGCTTCAAGTATCACGAGAAATCTGAGGGCATTAGCTCTCTCTGGTAAAACAATGAGGGCACCAGATGTCTTTAGCAATAATTTCAGTCTCCAGAGGAAATATGATGTTAGAATAGCAAAGCCATCATATAAACAGTACGTTTCTATTGTAGCTAATAATGATCTGAAAGCTAAAATAGAAATGAACTGTTTGTGCAGGAAAAACTGTTAAAGGATTGAATTTCTTGTGAACATAAAGCAGACCTAAATGGATAAAAAGATGTATTTGGTGGGGGAGAAAGTCTAGTGCTTATTAATCTATCTTCATAACTATAATTATCAGAGATATTAGTCAGAAGCCAATCTCCTCTACTCATAACTTAACACTGAAGTGATTTTATTTTATGAACATCCATCTTCTCTTTCTAATATTAAATGTAGCAGCCAGTACACTGAGCTTCAATAATCAGGGGCCAGCTTAGTTGTAGAGCCTAATTTCGTCTTTAACTTGGGCAAAGGCAGTATAAGTTTGAGTGTGAAAATAGCATGGCTCTGTGACTGCCTTGTGGCAAGAAGCATGTTCTCCACTTGTGGAGGTACTGGTCCCATAAGCCTAATGGATTATGTTTGCCTCTATGCATTTTTTTTTCATGTAACTACCAATCTCGATAACAGTCGTAATGAAAACTTTGTATATATTTCAGATTCAAGAAGGCCCTAAACAAGCAGCTTTTCAGAGGGATATAGACAGATTATAGCATTGGGCTATCATTAATGGGATGAAATTTAACAAGTCCAAATGTTGAATTCTGTGTGATGGAGTAACAGCAGGCACAAGTATAAATTGGGGGAGGAGTGACTATAGACCAGCCCTGCAGAAAGGGATCTGGGGGTGCTGGTTGATATCAGGCTCAACAGGAGTCACCAGTGGACCCTGGCAGCCAAGAGGGCAAACCACATCCTGTGGTGCATCAAACACAGCATAACCAGCCGGTCAAAAGAGGTGATTATCCCACTGCACTCAGCATTGGTGCAGCCTCACCTGGAGTACTGTGTGCAGTTCTGGGAACCACAATTTCAGAAGTATGTGAAGGTCCTTGAATGTTTCCAGAGGAGGGCAACAAAGCTGGTGAAAGGACTGGAAGGCATGTCCTGTGAGAAGTGACTAAGCACTTTGGGCTTGTCTGGTTTGGAGAAAATGAGGCTGAAGAGCAACCTCATTGCTCTCTACAGCTTCCTGAGGAGAGGGAGGTGCTGACCTCTTCTTTCATTTCTTTTTTTTTTATGAATTTGATGTTTTCTAGTGAAGCAGTTTAGCTACCAGAACACCCACATACCTAAGGGGATGCAAAATATAGGAGCCTACAAACCCTTTGTATATCTAGGTTTAATTGATTATGCTAAATAGAACCTACAGTGAATACTATTGCAATCATGAGAATTAAAAAAATTATGAGAACTACAAAAAAAGAAAAAAAACCATTCTGATTCACTGAAACCTACAGGAATCTCCTGTTTTAAATTTACTTTGTAAGTAGCTAAAAAGTTTAAGCCATGTTTTTTTCTCTCCCCACATTTAAAGTGTGCATAAAGAGGCTGACTCTTTCATTATCAAGAAAGCAAGCAGGGCTATTTGTATTAAATGTGTGAAAATTTTCCTGAAATTGCTTCACCATGTAACAGAATAATTGATTCATGTTAAGCACATTTCCTCATCATTTATACCCTCTCCTTATTTTACTAATAATGTCTTCTAACTAATACTATAAAGTTAAAAACATAGAATGCCAGTAAAGAGGGGCTGAAAGAAGTTGAGAAGCATTACTGTTAGTGCAGTTTAATAGATGATCTACTCAGTTCTAGAATACTCAGAAAGCAACAATCAGTTTTAAGTAGTTTTAATCTAAAGTCTTAGAGATTTAGGAGGGATTATTTGCCTTTTTGTACAGTCTGCATTCTAAACTTCTCCCAGTTAAGTAGCAGAGGATTTTTAAAATACAACAGTGCTCAGCACCCAAATCTCCAAATTTGAACACGAACACACAGACGTGCAAAAGTTGAGTATTATTAGACCTGAACTTTGCTGTAGGTCACTCTTTATGATGAACTGTACCAAAACTTGGAATATAAAGACCTCCAGACTTTTGACCTCCAAATTCATGCTTTCAGTGCATCTTGAGGTTAGCAATGAACCCGTTCATGGATGCTTCTCTTCTCACCTTCTCTTATAGCTGAGTGTAATTCTAGTAGGGAATGCCAAAAAGACCAGCAAATGTTGAGATGTGTTTTGTCTGAGATTACTTCCTGTGCAAAGTCCACGAGCACCCTCTGACTGGCTGACCAGCTGAGATACACAGGCATCTATTACTTCCATTAAGAAGATTAGACATTCCAGACTTACAGCTCTGTGTATTTTGCCAGACCAAATGCCATCCTCTTTTAAACTCTTCCTCAGAGAGAAAAATCCGGCCACTTACAGTTAGTATGAGCCAAGTGATCAGCATGCCAGGTCTGCAGCTAAAAATCTGGAATTATCTTATAACAGCAGTAGGAATATTTAGGGATGAGTGATTGTAAGAAAGGACTCGTGGGACTGGCAACATTCAGCAGGACTTTGGCCAAGCTAAACACCAAGCAGAAAACACTCTTCAGCCACTGCAGCATAATCCCAGACCCCCTCCTGTCTACACATACCTAACAAACTTAGTTTAAGACCTAAGAAAATAAATGTGCAGACAAAACAAAGCTTCACTCCAATTCACAGGGATTTTTTTCATTCCAGGTGGAGTGTAGAAAATAGGAACAAGCAGTAGCTTCATGAATGGCTCCAAGAAAAGAGACATTGATAATCAGCAACTTGAGAAATGGACTGAACAGAGTCTCTGGTTCCAGTGAGACCTCTGCCTGAGGGTTGTTCAACAAACTTTCAAGTCGTTGAGGTTCCATTTCTAAAACAGTAGCTTTCAATCTGTTGTCCATAAAGCACCACAAGCCCATGGACTTTTTCTGGAAATGCAAAGGTAACAAGACAATTCTCATGAATGAGATATTTGACATGTTACCATCTACAGCTTCACTGTAAAAAGAATTAAGCTCTGCTAACCAAAAAAAACCAAAAAAAACAAAAAAAAAACCAAAAAACACAACAACAACAACAACAAAAAACCCCAAAAAAAAACAAACAAAAAAAACCAACGAAACACCAAACCCAATGAAAACTGCTGCTCTACAGTATCTGATCTGGCCATCTTCTGTAGACACAAGAGTGTTAGAAAGAGGATAGAATAAACATATAACTTAGCTGGCTGTTACTCAGTCTGGAAAAGAAAATGGGTGCTATTGGCTAAGAAATATAGCCAAAAAAGACAGGCAAAAATGGTTGGTTACTTCAGAAAGAAGCATGGGAGCAGGTCTTTAGGGTTGTACTGTACTCACAGCTGCTATTTGGAAAGGAAAATGCAGCTATGGCCTTATCTGTGTTTTTACCACCCTTCTCACACAGCCCAAAGGTTAAACCAATTTTCTTTAAGGAGCAGATCTTACAATTTCTGCCATTCATGTGAATGTGATCTCTAACTTAGACTACTAGGACAGCAATTCTGACAGAACTAAATCATAGGCATATTTGAGATCTAAGGCTAACGTACAATTCAGGATGTCATTTACTACATGGCTTCTCTTTCAAATAGTGCACAGCATAAGCAGCCTTGGACCTACATTGACTCTTTAAAGGTTAAAAGATACTAATTCAGCCATCAGCTTTGCCATATAATTCCACAGAAACGCTGAAAGAATGATTCTCCCCATTGCCCTACTTGTACAGGTGTGATCAGAGGCTGTGTCTGGCGTGGTGATAGATTCATGAGCAAAGGGAGGGTATATCAGAGTGCTTTGCATGAGGCTACCTGACATTTAGAGATTATTTTTTTCCTTCAGACTAAAATTATTCTAATTTTCTCACCGCTAGGACATGGTGTTTACCCGAGCTGAAAAAGATTCAGTTAATCATGGCTTTAATTTAGCTAATAATAGATAAAGGATTGAGATTTGTGTCAATTGTTGCCCTATGGAAGTCTTTTATTTAAAAACTGATTTTTGAGTTTTTGTGGAAATCAATAGTCATCAGTAATCTGCATTATTATGACAGAAGTTGTGGATGCTGAGTACTGTGTCGAGAAAACAATAACATTTCTCTGTCAGGAAACTGTGGAAAAACATGATCACTGCCTTGCTTAGCACAAGATTTACAAATTAATGTATGTAGTTATTTTGAACCTAAAAGGCTCACCCTTCCTTTCACGCTCCTCCATATGTAGAAGTACTCAGCAGACGTTAAATATTTTAAGTCCTTAGCTACCAGAAAATAGGATTAATAACTGGCATTACCTTCACAAAGGAAAAGTTTAACATTTTACAGATTGGATATACTGGAACAGTAATCAAACACTCAAGATTGTGAAGGAGACTCACTAAAATAGCTAGAAACAAAAAGTTCTCAGCTTTTCCTTGGTCATTTTCCTGGAGCATGACAGGTAAATGAGAGAGTAAACTCTTAAACCAAGGAATATATCTACAATGGCACCTAACTTTTGTATATATTGCAGCCCAAATGTGTCTTCAGCACTGACCAAGGAGCCTTTATCCTGAAGTTGAGAACTTAAAATGGTGAGAAATTTGTGGTGGCCATTTGGAAGTAGTATGGAACCTTGAGCTAACTACCCAAAGGAAACTGAAGGTGGGACAGTTAAGCAAGTTACCACAGCTTCACATGAGCAGCTATGTTCTACTTTGTAGCTTCTGTGGCAAACCTGAGATGAAACATTTAAACTTCAATGAAAAAAGATTTTTTTTCTCACTTTGCCTCACAGTTGTAACAGATGAAAGAGATGAGTTACCGGGGTCCATCTTAGATGCAGTTGCCCATCAAGCCACAGGCACTCACCAGTAAATGCCAGCCCTTAAACACCTGCCATTCAACCAATGTTACAGTCAAACAGTTATACATAAGCCCTGATTTCACAAACAGATGGTGGTAGCCATTAACCCCTTTTGTTGCCTGCAGCTTGCTGGTCAGGAAAGGCAACAGGGTGGAGGAAACCCAGAATGAAATCCTTCGTCTTTCAGACAAAAAACCCTCATTCTCTTAAGCATACCTAAGACCAAAAGCTATGGTGCAAAAGGGAGAAAACTGTCTCTCACTTTTCCCTCTGAATGCAAGCGACTGTGTGCAATTAGTTGAATATCCTCTGGAGTTGAGGGATGGTGAAAATGAGGTGAAATAAAATGACTCTATAAGGTGATTGATAAGAGATGGACCTACATTTCTGGCCCATGAATGTTTCATATAAAGCATTCCAATATCATTTTGAAAGCATCCATTAAACAAACATTCAAATCAAATGTAGGCCTACTCTTAACTGAAATGATTTTAAACATGGTATCTACAAAGAAAACACTGAGTAAAACATTTCAAGCAAATTGAAATATTTTTTGTTGTTGTTGTTTTTTACTGTGGCAGTGGACCAGGATATTAATTATTATGATAAGGTTTCATTTAGTCTGTATAAAAGGAATGCATGGTGTGTGGGATGTTTTCCATCTCCTGTAGACCTGCGTAATGGACTTTGTGAGTCACCACATGGTTGTCCTATGGGACATGCAGCAGAGTACGGTTTCTCTTGTTGCCAGATAAATTTTTTGAAATTAGGATGTCCGCACGCCTTTCTTCATGTGGCAGTTTTCTGTGCAATGAAATAGCAGCTGACCAGCTTCCTCCCTCCCTCTTTTGTTTGCTGCTTTTGGCTGATAGTTCACGGCCAGTGAAGAGCCAGATGACTCCCAGGTTCGATGCTTTCATGTCTACCAGCCTCATGGCTGGTTCCTACAGCTTCTGACACTGCTGAATTTCAAAAGGGGGACAAGCTGGACACTCCCAAATCCTTTCAATTGCTGCTAGTTCACATCAGCCAAACGCATGTGGAATTTAAGACTATGGAGGCGGAGGGTAGGGCTTAGGCCAAGTGCTATCAGGCCAGTTTGTGTTCTATAGATGAGATATCTGTGCACATTTAGGATTCATTTCTGTAGATGAAACTCACACTCCTGATACTGTACACAGAGAGGTGCAGGTGTTTGGAGAGTTCCCAGGCCTCAACATATTTATTCTCCAAAGACAGGCAGAGAGATTTACTTACTGACTGGTCTCCTAGTTTCCTTTGGCTGACTTCACCTAATAGCAGGGTTTGGTCCCTTGGAGCACACTTCTGTGGAGATTTGTGTGGTGATGTGCATGTATTTCTTAAAAAAAAAACACAAAGCAACAAAAAAACATCCCTGGGCAAAACAGTTTATCCTGTAGATTCCTATCGTCCAAGATAAATGTTAATGTATTTACAAACAGCTAATACCTCCAAGAGCCTGGGGATAGTGAGGCCTAGTTTTCCAGGAAGCCATGTTTTGGAGATGAATGTACATTCCAAGGTGTCTAGTATGCACAAAGCTCACTTCTGCTATTGGGGTAATCAGTAAAGGCTCTCTTTAGCTTCTGTTAGCTCTACTTCTCTGACAGTGGGCTCAAAACTTGTTAGATGAGGATAGGCCAAGAAAAAGAAAAAGGGACAGGACTCTGTATGAGTCCTGTTTCTCTAAGAAAGCAGGCTTGTTATATACTCTGTCACACATGATACATTGATCAAGTCCAGATTGAGAGACAATTTTTTTTCTGTCCACGAAGACATTTTTTACGCCCAAAAATTCCACTCCCATTGAGTACCATATAAGCAGAAAATCCAAGGGACAGCTGATGAGCTTTTCTGTTGACAGTCTCAGCAAATATGGTATATTCATACAGCATGTTTCGGTTCTAAGTGACTTTTACTAATAAAAAAAATGAATGATTGTAAAAGTCCCAACCAGTTAGAATTTAGGATTGATTATACTTGGATTTTGAAAAAAAAAGAGTGATGCAGAGTAGAACTAGATCTGTTTTACCAATCCATGCAGTTGTTCATGCTTGTATGATTTGTGTTAAGTATATAGTAACAGTCAGGAGTCAGGAGTTATACCTATGCATATTTAGTTGTATTCTGTGCCAGCTAAAAAGAACATTATGATAACACTTTACATAGGCTGATAAGTTTTATCTCTTTACATAGGGATTATTCTGTTTAAATTCTTTGTAAATATAAACATAAGTATGCATTTCTTTCAGAGTCCTAGTGCATGCCTTCTATTCCTCCAATAATTTCACCCTGATTACTATTCATTTACTTTCTCTTAACACCATGCATGTAATGGGCCTTCTTGAGGTAGTGTGTAAGTCCACACTTGAAACCAACATTAAGGAATGCTTCTGCTGCAATACCTGTACAAAATCTAGACAACTCTCTTAATCTCACAATTCAGTTTGCTACTCAGCACTCTCAAGTTTTGCCCACACTTTTCATGAGTAAAACTACTCAACCAGATTGATTAGAAAACCAAATTATTTTCCACCCACATGATGTGGGGGGAAAAAGACATAAAATGTCAAAGATTTCAGGAGTATTACTAACTCAGTTCTGATTTTTTTTTTTTTTCATTTTCTTTTTCCTTTTCTGTTTCCTCCTACTTTTGGGCCATTTTAGCATTTGTTTGTGCCAGACATAAATCTTAGGAAGATATATTAGTGAATCATAGCCCTTCCACCCCAAGGCAAGATGCCTATTCATAATACAACTTTCATAACTTACTGTGATCTTCCTGCCTGAATAACAGACTGAAAAACCCATGACCGCAGCATATTACGAAGATGTTTTCTGTCCAAAAAGCTTGTCAAAGAGTAGTCTAAAAAGATAAGATACATAAATTTTAAGTCTCCTAAGACAACATACTAATTCAAACAGATATCATTCAGTGCTAAGCTGACCTCCAATAAAATGTATCCATTTAGAAAATTATTTGTTTCAAGTAAAACTTTTGAAGTAAAGTGTCAGAAAGTTTTTGAAAAGTTCCCGATTCATATATTGTTCTGATAGCTTGCTTTGTTTCCTTAGTTGTCTGTAAATATTAATGCTGAAATATCAAAATTTTCCAAAGGTGAGAAATTTCAGGTTCTAATCTTCTCTTGCAATAACATAAAATTTCTTATGATGTCCCATTCCCTTCCAAAAACTGTTGCTTCCCCATCTCACCAGTCCCTGTGTCATCAAGTACATAGGGTTGGATACGATAACGTGCACATCACTCTTAGTCTGCTAAAAACTCAGTGAGGGAAATGAAATATTTAAAACTACATGTGCATGCCTAGTTGTCTTATAGATCAGAGCTGTTAGCATGAAGAGAGCTGAACCGCTTGTAAACTTCCTAGGGCAAGGACATCTTTTTGTTTAGCAAAGCACTGCACCCTTTAGGGTAATACTAGAAGTGACAATCATATGTACACACTTTCCAAAAACTGTTTTTGGGCTTGGTATCTAATACAGAAAAAAAAAAAAGACAGACAGATAAGAATTGGCTTAATTTAATGGTTTTGTGGGAGATCAGGAGATTCCACTTTTAAACCCCATGGAAAACTGCTTTGTAAATCAAGGATTTTTGTGGTGAGCTTTCTGGTTTGTTTCTTTGTGCTTTTAACATATGTCTTTAATATAAATCCATAATGGCAAACTAAACTAACAACAGATATGTTTTCATTCTATTAAATCTTTTTAACAAACTTAGACAGCTTTAGTATCATGTGGTATCAAAAGTAAAACCTGATGGTATTTTTTCGTAATTGTTTTGCTATATCTCTATTATTCACTGGGTATAATTCCTCTGAGCGTAATAAGATCAGGATTGAGATCTAAGATGGTATTTTGAAAATAAAATAAAACAATTTATACACAGACACACACACAAACATATGTATATATGAATATACATATACTCTATATATATGTATGTATGCAAGTATATAGACCAGAAGTTTTTCCAAAAGATTATAAATTTCTTCTTTATAGATGCACTGTGTCCACATGAAAGGGTTAAAAAATGATACTTTTGAACACAGTTTGCAATGTGTGTTGAGTGTATCGTAGCTATACATAACATCCACCCAAGTCTTTGCAGATGTTACTTAGCTTTGCCAAGGAGTTTCAACACTCTGGATGAGGTCTTGAACTCAGGTTTGGCTGATCCAGTGTAATCTACAACATTTCTTCCTCAATGTAGAAAGGAAACTAAATGAGCTACAATTGCTCTGGTCAGCTGATTCCCCCATACACCCATTTCTTGCATTTTGGAATTACCCATGATGAAAAGTTATCCTCTGAACACCAAAGAAGGGCTCAAGGGAAGTTTTTCAAAAGGAACCATGACTTAACAGAGCTAAGTATCGATACATAATACTAGCTTAGTACCACACAGGATAAATGTATTAAAAGGACCAAGGTTTGCGTGAGTAAACTGTAATTTTTTTATCTTATCTGTGTTACTAAAATCTATTCCTTGATAAAGACTTGATTCAGTGCCTTGCAAACATAAATGTCTAAAGAAAAATGACTAGTCCTTTGAGTAATTATTAGCATTTCTTACTTACCTTCAGTTTTTCTTATTATGCTTTTGCAATCTGATATAATAAAGGAGAATTTGACAGAATTTAAACACCTAAATAAAAAATATAGTCAAGTCAAAGAACAGTAAACAAGAAAAGACCATTTCACAAGTGTTTCCCAATGATGTTTTTTAGCCTACTGAAAAGATAAGATACTCAGCATTAGTCAGCTGCTAGTAATGAACTTTTTCACTCCCTTGGGTTTGTCACTCACCCACGCTGTTCCTATTTCAGAAAAAATAACATAGCATGGTACTAGTAGTATTTTATCCTTTACATATTTTGGAACAGTAAATTCTGTATGGGAAAATATTCCTCTTGTGCAACTAAGCATCCCAGAGAATGTAGTTTTCCAAACCATCAATTTCCACTCACCTATTTTCATATTTGCTTTGGTATAGAATGAACCTTTGGGAGGGGATTTTGTGACTTCTCAGAAAAGCCTGCAGCAATAATAATTTCTTTACAAGTGGTCCTTCCAAGCTGTGGCAAAATGAAGATTCGGGAACAGTCAGATGGATGTAATGACATATCTGTAAAAGAGCTACAAGTCTTTCCAGGTCAGTTACATTTGTGAATACATACCATATGAATATATGCAAAGGGAATCCCATACACAAGTTCGCACCACTGATGGGAGTTTAACTTTCTAATGAGACTTATTTTTGTCTCCTACTTCCAAATATACAATACATTTAACATAAAGACATTAAGTACTGTACTCTGCCTTCAATGGCAGTGAGCCTTTGTCTTATCTCAAAAAATGAATTGTTCCTAAGATTTTAATGTAGCTAATTGGCACTGATGCTCCAAATGCTGTGAGTTACTGTATTATTTCAAAGCAGAAAATGTTATTTACCCTTCAAAATTATGTTTGAGAGAGAGAAAAATGTGACAATTCAAGATAGAAGCTGGTGTTAGATCCTCCCAGACACCAGTTACTTAGAGAATAGGAGCAATGTGTCTTTTCCATGGTATGGTATATGGAATTAGTATGAAATGCCAATATGGTATTTCATTGACCTATTTTCCACTTTCGTCTTAGGCAGCTGCAATTGCTAAACCATCAGACTAAATAACAAAAAATTAAATGAAGCCAAAAAGGTCACACTAGGGAGGACAGCTTACTTTTACATAGATTAGTAGAACTGTCTTTTTGAACTTTCTGTCCACTAACAACATCAGGGATCTTAAAACTTTTGTAAAAACTGCACTTAAAAATGTTAGTGATTACTGTCTATTACTTCTTCATTTCTTATGGTAATTTTCAAACTTTTGGCACATCACAGGGCTAAACGACCATGGTTAGTTAATGGAAGGGACCAGGATGAGGAATATAATTTTAGTGACAAAAGAACTCCAGAGCACATGAAAATAAAAACAAGAGCTTCATGGTCATGTTCATGATTCTTCAAACAAATTGAAAAAATGTATAATTTTCAAATCCATCTTTAAAGGAGGAAAAGGATATAGAGATCATAGGCCATATAAATTTATTGTATTCACCTCTATTCTGGTCTTCAAGCTAACTCAGTTTTCCTACTTGCTTTTGCAGAAACATTGCTCATAATTCAGGCACTAAGCTCCTTTGTTTAAAACCCTGAAAAGCAGCTGACTTAACAAAAGGGAGAACCATACGATTGCTTGAATCAAGCACTTAACTTGCACAGAAATGTGTGGAAAAATATAATGGCCAGTAAGCAATATTTTTGATACAAAAGATAAATTTGAAATACTATGTGTTAAAGAGAAAATCCTCAAGTGCTAGCTTCACAGCTCTTAACATGTATTGGAATACAAAAGACAAAGCTTGAAAATCGCGCTGCAGACATATGGACACATCCTGCTCTGCTCTTCTTTACCACTTGATTTCTCAGGTTGTGTCTGCACAGTGTAAAGCCTTTGCTGGGGGGTATTTTCTGTTTGCTGCCCCACGTCTGCCCCCTGCTATTTGACCTTCTCCACACACCCACACTCACTTACCTCTTTCATACTAAAACAGATGTTTCTGCAGTCAGCTGAGACAAGCATCCAAATACTTTGGCTAGCAGTTACTTTGGGTACCATTAAGTTTGTTTTTTTACTACTTAAAATTACATCATCATCCAGTCCAATTGAGGATTGAGGTGCTCTCACTAGGGACTAGCACTTCCCTCAGACTCTGTCCTCTTTTGCCCTCCGTCTCTCACCCACTGCCTGGAAGATACTTCAGACCTACAACCAGGCCTGGCCCATCACTACAGACTTGTCTGGCTATCGAGGATTGCCACCCTTGGACCTGCTCTGTTCTTCTTGCTTGGGTACCATGGGTCGCTGTCCCACCTGCCTCACTGGCTCTGGGCTCACCTGTCCTTGCGGAGCAGCCCTGCTCCTGCGGCTCTCTGACAGCTCTGGGTTCATGCAAACCAGCTGTTTCAATACAATACCTCTATCCAGGGGATCTGTCTGACTCCAGCTACTATTTAAGAATTGAATGTGTTTGGTTCTTTTAATGTGAAACATCAAATTCTGCACATGACAGAACTGGAGCCATTTGCAATCCCAAATAACTATGGCAATTTAGAAATCAAAACTTAGGTAGACACTTCAGAAACACAGAGATTAATATGAAGAGCTGTAATAGTTCTGAAATAGTACTTACAGGAATCGTGTTTCAAAGAGTTGCATGGTTCTTTCATGATACCTGAGCACCTAATCCCAAAAATAAATCAAAATGATGCATAGGGTTTGGCATGGATGATTACTTTTGAGTTAGTGGAAATTACCCAGCTGAGTCCTAATCAAGTTTTAGTGTTAGACTTTCAGGTAACAGATTTTTTAGAAAGGTTTCTAGGTATTTAATTTCTGTATAAGATTTTAAAATGAGTGCTGTTTCCAGAAACTCAGGCTGGCTCCCACACTAGCAAAGAAGAACGGCATGCACATTAATATAGCAGCATTCCAGGGGTGTAGATTTTTACAGGCTAAGTTAAGTTTCCACATATTAAGGTGATAGGAGATATGACACTGTATTGACTGAGGGATGAATCTTGATTACTTGACAAGGAAAGGCAGGATCTGAGAATTTGCCATAATAGATCAAATCAGTCCAACCCAACACTTGGTTCTAAATAGCTTGTACTTTGTGCAATAGTCCACATCATGTGTGCCTTATATAAAACACACTATCTAGTGAACAACCAGAGAACAACCTTTGTTCGGTATCATTTTGCTAATGTTAAATTCTTAACAGGAATTAAAGTCCTTAGTGTTGGAAATCACACCCAATTTTGGAATCAGATCCCAGAAACAGGATAGATTTCTACTTTTTTATTTGGATGCGGGGGGAGAGTTAGAAGCATCATAAGGGATCTACAGTGAGCAGAAGGAGTAACCCATAAGAATATATCAAGAAGGCAGGCTTATCTGAAAACTCTGCAACTTCCAGCACTGTCATGCTGCCTTACAGTCCTGTGTTGTGCATCTGTATAAACCTGGGGCTCATGGTACAGGGTCTTCTTCCAGTCGGACTTGAGTGCTGAAGTGATTCCTTTGAATACATGCTTATGGATCACTTATTTTTAAGATCCTTCTAAAGAAAAAAACGGTGATTCCCCTGCTTACATTTGAGAAAACAGCAAAAAACAATGTCGTGAAGGAAAAGAAAAAGTTGCACGGGGAAGATAAGAGATTGCATATTTGTGTAATTATTTAGTTAAATAACAGTATCTTCTAACTGGCCTTTGCCTTTAAATATGCTAGGTTATTAACCCTTATCATGGACTGAATGTGAATGTGGAATTTTAAGTCAGCAGATGTTGGAACAGGTGATTGAAATAAAAGAAAAGGGCAAACCCATATGTCAGAACAGTGTGGAAAATGTCCAAGAGAGGTTCCCAGATTTGGGGTCAGGGTATTTCAGTTTGTTAAATATCAGTTCAGAACTTACTGTCCCAGAGGACTGGATAAAAGGATTCCTGATGGAAGGTGCTAATTTTACCATCATATGTATTTTACTGTTCCTGCAAATATGTAAGTTTATAGTGTGCAGAAATTTATTAAATTTATTTCTTAAATATGCATTATTACCTTTTCTAATCCTGATAGAGTAGAAACACCATTAACTTTACCGGAAAAGGATAAGACACTTGTCACTGGTTTTATTACACTCTATGGTGCCAGACCATTTTTGGTAAGAAAAAGACAAGAAAGGCGGCATAATAAAAAGAGGAAGTAATACAGAAATATTCTGGTTCTGCCATATGAAGCATGAAGGAAAGAGCCACAGATTCCTGAAGTTAGTTGTGAAATCCTTCAATTACCCTATCAACTAACCAGTAAAAAGATCTCAAGGAGGTTGTCCATCTCAGGTGTTTGGCATGGTCTCTGTGGTCCTACTGAGCTGAAGGTGTGATTTGTTTCTTTTTCTTCTGTATGTGCTTGATCTGCTGAATTGAGTTTCATGTATTTTCTACTCCACAGCATCCCAAACTGATGCCTGTGCACTTCACCTCCTGGAGTCCAGGATGATTTCTCTGGTTGCATATTAGAGAGGTAACAGCTCAGTAAAACACATGGATGTTCAGTAAGTGATTTCACTATCTTACTGGCCTGTCAGCATGCTGCCTTCAGGATATACGTGAATGGCCGTCAATAGGGGTCTACATTAGGCTTCATAAACACTGGCATTTCTGGAGAGCAGAAGCCCAGGGTGACTCACTGGTCTGGATTTCTGGGTGTTTGCTGTGAGTCCTTAGGGCATTTCTCACACAATATCTCTCTTGTGTTGGAGGAAGAAGGGAGTGGCATTGCTCCAGAGTGAGTTGAAGATTTCTGGTGACTGATGCAAAATTTTCAAGGATACCAATAGCAGTTTAATGCCTGAATATCAGCAATCATTTGGAAGCCGAAGTTCAGTAGACAACCTTAAATTATACTTTTGAAAAATATCTCTTCTAAGGCTTTCTACTACAAAAACTTTTTTTCTAGGCTTTTCCTAATCACCAACAGAAAAGAATATGGTAAAGCTGCTTTCTTGTACTTAATAGGAAGCTCAGGACGGTTAATCTAAAGTGGCTTGAGGTGAGAATTAAAATCGGATTAATCAAACCACATTAAGCCTTTGCATAATCATTCCCATTCAGTATAAAAATTCTTTAATATTATCTATATATATTTAATTGGCTTCCCAAGCAAATTCAACCATGCTCAGTGAAGGTAATTTTAATACCGGTAAAAATGTTGATGTTGGAAGTGAAAATGACTGACCTAAATCACCAACATTTTGCTGGAAACAATTTTCCATTTAAACAAGTAGTCATAAAATGCATAGTTGTTTTGGTTTGTTTTTTTTTAATCTCCATGCAAAAATCACTTATGTATACCTGCCAACAAAGATAACTTTTCAAAATCCAAAGATTAGCATATGTAGAATTTCTGCCTTTTTGGTACCTATCAGGTTCCCTAACTTTAATTCTTTTTCCCCAGATGTTTGTCATATGGCCCAAGAATGGCCACTTCTTGCGAGTGCAAGTGGAAGAAAATTTAAAAAAGACTTTGTAGACAACTTTTTTCTACTGTGTATTGTATCTAATTTGGAGATTTTAGGTGGATAATTCTGTGTAAGAAAATGAGCTTGTATGGAAGCCCTGCTAATTTTTTGCTGTCAGGACAAAGGAACACACTGAAATCAGAGGCAAAGAACTTTCAAGTGTTGTTTCTGAGTTGTATAATGGTTTTGGATATTATTGACACCAAAGTATCTAAACCACAACTGATGTAGATCGAGTCAATTTTAACTGAAGAAATTTCTCACCAGAGAAAGAAATTCTAAACTAAAAACAATATAAAATTAACACTGACATAAAGCTGTACCATTATTTCACACAGCAGTTGGTGGAAAATTTTCACAAATTATTGTTGGCAATTCACCACTTCTGTTATTTTGCAGAACAAAAATATTTATCTGAATCCATGCCAAAGATACGACTCAAGGAAGGTTCTTCCAGAATCCAACATTAATAGACTTTTAGGAAAAAAAAAGATTCAGATGAAGGTGCCTATTATTCATCATTAACTAGGCAAAATTCTCCCATTTAAAAGACTTCAACGACAGAACCCTCCTAAAGTTTCCCTCTTCCAATCTAGGACTAAGAACAGTATGGTTATGATTTAACTGGAATTTGAATGTCAAAATAACAAAAAGAAATCAACTGAAACTATATATTAAATAATCTTTTAGCAAACAATCCACAGGCAGAAATGCTTTGAAAAAACTATTTGCAACCACATGGGAAGATGAATACACTGACAAGTATTGGAAAGAATTTTTTTAATTCAGAAGGACAAAAAAAACACTAAACGTTATGGGATATGTATTTTTAATTAATAATTCAGAGTAATATATTTATAAGATGTCTCAAGGAATTTTATAAATTATTTGACAAACATGGTCAGCACATGATACCTTACGGGTAGTAGAGAAAACCTACTGGGTGTAGTATAGATGAGAGGGCAATTTTACTGTATTTTTAACCACAACTCTAATTTAGAATTGCGGGTGGGTAGACTGTCAGCCAAATAACAAATATTGCTGCATTTTATTAACTCATATAATAGTCACAACTGTGGTGTGTCAACGTTTGCCTGTTCATTTTATGTCTGCAATCATTATTTGGTAATCCTTTGCATTGTCAAACATTATCCTGAGCTAACTGGACATTCAGGATGAGATTCAGCTCACACCACTGACATCAAAGTGTTAGGCTTCTTGTCTAAGCTCCTTCATTGCACAGTTTTCCTTGAATGTAACTAAAAGGGGAATTCCAGAGAAACAAGCAATTCATGTCTCCTATTGGAATCATGTAGCTCAGGGTGCGATGTATCCCCTTCTCAAAATGATCTTTCTTTACAGGCTGCAGAGGTGACAAAGATACTTAGATACTTATTTTTTCAGATGGCTGAAATTAAGTACAATGAATCTCCCTCCGTATATACAGTGTAAATTTTGATGTTCTAAGGAGAAAAACAGTCTGTCTGTTTAAAATTGGTTTTGTTTTCCCTTATCGTGCATGGTTGGATGATTAGTATTAATATGAAATGTGAACAGCCAGGGCCTTTTTTCTTCATTCAGGAAGTCTATTCACATTCAATGTGCTATTTAAATTTTAGTTGTAGACATCTGTTCTCCACATCACTGCCCTGAATAGACATGGCTGTTCCAGAAAGCTAATGAGGTCCAGGACATAGGCCTATACACCAGCATGTGGTCATCCCTAACATCAACTTCTCAGCACAGTCCCTGGAAGGCTTTTGGCCTTGCCCAGTTAGCAATTTTCCAGCAGTTTCTGGGCACAGTTCAGATGGCGTCTGATCCGTGGACTGTTCCCCATGGGCAATTTGGATGCAGCAGCTCTGGCTTTGGAGAAGTGGTTGAGGCAAGACAGCTTGGCTTTCCTTTACGTGTGCAGTGGAGGTTGCTTTAGGGCCGGAGAACAACCCCTTGCTATGAACATATCTGTGCTGCCACAAGGGCTATGCATATGTAAATATTTAAGTGAATAAATCTGCCTTTAAATACCTGATTAAATGGTCTCTAAATAAGGATCTACATGTTAATTTACACTATCTGCGGCATTATCTATTAGTATGTTATTCCTTATACCTTTAATACTTACTGTTCTTCCATTTGAAGAAGCCACTATATGATATACTTGCAGCTAGGGTAGAGAAGGTAAAAGATGTTGGCTGAACTGCATACCTGGAGCATGGGGAATAGATCTCATAATCTGCTTTGTTATAAACCTGCTCATATGTCCCTTAAAAGGTAAAGGGACTTGAGCATACGATTAAATAATTTGCCGAATAACCCCGAGGCCTGGGAGCATTTCCACTAATTTCAACGGGAATATTCAGAGGCTGTAAAGCTAAGTGTGTGTATAAACTTTTCAGATGATTGGATCTTTACTAAGACTACCCCTATGAGTAAATGCTATGCAGTTTGAGGCAGGTTTGCAAAAGTATGAATTAAGTAAGCAATATACCAAGTCAACAGCTCACTAACAACTGTTTTCCTTGTACTATTTTCAATTTTTGACAATATCTTTTTATCTGCATGAAGTCACTATATAAGTAACACATAAATATGAAATATACATAGGATTTAAAACAACTAAATAAGTGATTTCCTAATTCACTGCATAAATGTTAAATACATGGCCTGCAGAATACCAGCTTAAAATTCCACTTTGAAACCTTTACTTTTCACTCTTTCTGTGAGAACCTCGGTTTCCCAGCAAATCCCTCTGAGCTGCTGAAACCCCTGCACACAAAAAGCTAGAAATGGAGGCAGCATTCAAAGTAGAAAAAGACTGCCTTGTTCATAAAATAAACACAGAGATTTCACAAAACATATTCCTGAGCTGACTAATCTGAGTATTATATTTTTTTCTCCCCAAGGCAATTTTAAAAAAAATCTTATACAGACTGATTTCAAAGCATATATGCCAAATAAAAGCAAGTGTTTCTCCATACATCCCCATCATTGCTCAGTGAAAAACACTGCATTTGAAAAACAGATGTTCTTCCATTCAGGGTGCATATCTCTAAAAGTGCAGTAGAGACATTACTCTCTCTGTAGGCTACAGAGTAGTGGCTTTCAAGTACTTGACGTGAAACCAACAAAACCTTCCTTTTAAATTTCATCTACCAACAGGCAAAAGCGGGCATCAGCATAATTCATATATATTAATCTTAAATCATCTTAAAACAAAGGAGTCACCTTAGTTAAAATTCATGATTTTCCTAATTTAAACTGAACTTTTTTGGGGTGCTATCAAACATACATGACCATTTTCTGCAAATAACATTTTTGTAAATTCTTAGCCTCATAATGTTTGAATAAACCATAAGATGTTCCCCTTCATTAAATATGTGGCCATATTAAGAATTAAATATTCAAACAATGTCACAATGACTCATCTCTAGGAGGCTTTTTCTGAGATTTGTATCTGATCATCACTTAAAAATTCACAGTCGTTCACTTAACTAATTAATTTCTACACATGCTTCCTATTTGACTCTATAACATCTGCTAATACTAATCCCTCTTCTGTTGAATCTATATGTAATCCATTCTATAGAAAAATACGGGGCAGGGAGGTGGTGGTGGTGGTGGTATTTAACTATAATGACTTTCAAAACCAAATTCTATCCCCATGAGTCTGCTTGCACACTACAACCATCATGCATTCCTGGGCTAACAGAAATAGCATAAGCAAAAGAAAAGTGTTCACATAAACAAAGAGTGAGGCACAATAAAAGTGTCACGGTAGAAAACTCTTAAACTGCACTTCCACAGGTATTTGGGATTACTTTGCAGTCATTCAAACTATTAACAGATAGATATATTAAACACCTGAAGCTTCATTTTACATGTGTCACTATTGCAGATGCTTATGTGGCTTACTGAGAAAGTCACTTATTTTATTTTTTCCTAATTTTATGAAAGATATTTGTTGTACTGTTTGTGGAATTAGTTTCTAACTTAATGGCATCAGCTAACAGAACAAGCATTTGTAATATTTACTTCAATATTTACAATTTATTTGTGTTTTGGGCTTTATCTTTATTCAAATTTCACAGCCTACTTGTTCTTCCAGAACCAGAACTGAGTCTTTAGCCATTTTTTCACTTACTCTAAAAAACACGTTACTCAGTGGGGCCAATAGCACCACAAAAAAAAATTGAAATGGCTTCCAAGAAATTAAAAGACCTCAGTCTATAATTCAAAAATTCTTTTAACAGCCAAAGCTACCAAAATACTCATATTTTGCAGTTATATTCAAGATAGACAACATACAGTGTGAATCCTGGCACTTCAGCCAAATGCTGATTACTTATTCTGTAATATAATTCACAGCTAATTCTGTAATGCGGTCGATGCTTTTGCTGGGAAATCACCTTCTTTTTAAAGCAACATTCAGTAACCTTTTGAATAGTCAGCTTATGTTGCCTTTTTGTCAGGTTTTTTTTAGTAAAGCATTCCAACTAAAGAGTAGAAGGAAGAACACAGCATTCATTTGCTTCAGTAGAAATCTACCCATTGGGTCCTTCTAAGAAATCAGACTTGACCATCTCTCCTGTTAAAGCTTCCATTGTCCACTAAGCAAATTATTCAACTTATTCAGAGTTCATTCAGTTCCTTCCATTTTATTCTCTCCTGAGAAGTTAGAAAACACACATCCATCCACCTACAGTCACACATACACAGATATTAGTGGAAATCATGATACCTTATTATAGTACATAGTTGTAGTTTATACTAGTATATTTTATAAGTAAGCATAATAGCAATCTACAGCACGGGCACCATTTTTCTTAGCATTATTATGTTGAGGATATTCTTTTTCAGATTTTTCTCATGCTTAATAATAAAACACATTCCTATCTGTACTCTTGAGTAGAACTGTGAAAAGGGTGGAAATCCTTATAGATGCCAAGATTTAAAAATTTGACATCTTTCCATTTTGAAACTAGACAGACATATTTTTCATTTTTTTGCAAAAGAATTTTCTAGAGGGAAAGCTATTCTGAACTCAGGAAAACATTTCATTTTTTATAAAATCAACATATTTCATATGCATTGTTATTTTTTAAAATACTACTTCTTTCAAGAAATCAAAATTGTTGTAAAATATAAAAGCAGACAGTCATGGTTTACTTAGGTTTTTTCCAGGAAAAAAATTCAGATTAATTCAGTCAAATACTTATGACCTGATGAAACTGTAGTTTCCAATGGAAAATTGGTGCCAGCAAAACCTCTTACCTTTACATTGATTATCTGAATGAATACAGATGGAAAAGTAGATGATGCCCTGTACGCACAGGTAGAACTAGTCTCACGTTCACAGGCCCTGGATCTCATGGAGGACTCCAATCACACCAGTTTCTGCTGGAAGGAAAACATAGCAGGCCATAAGCAATCCAGGAAGTTCCTGGACTGCATTAATATTAAATTCCTTCTCTAAGTGACTGAAGAGCAAACAAGGAGATGTGCTCTCCTGGACCTCATACTCACCAATGAGTAGTTAATTTGGGGATGTGAAGATGAAAGCCACAGGTGCAGTGACCATGAGATGGTGGAGTTCAAGATCCTGATGGCAGGAACGTGGGTAATAAGCAATCTTACAGCCTTTGACTTCAGGAGAGCAGACTTTGGCCTCTTCAAAGATCTGCTTAGAAGAGTCCTGTGGGATAAGGTCCTGCTGGAAAGGGGGAGCTGATTAACACTCAAAGCTGATTAACACTCAAAGATCACTTCCTTGACAGAGAGTTCTATCCCAACGCGTGGAGGCCTGTGTGGATGAGCAAAGGGCTCCTGGCAGCACGTAGACATAAAAAGGAAGCATACAGAGAATGGAAACAAGGACAGGTAAGCTGAGAGGAAACCAGAAACAACGTCCAAGCATCTAGAAACCAAGTTAGGAAAGCTAAAGCCCAAACTGAATTGAATCTGGCCAGAAATATCACGGACAGCAAGAAGGCCTTCTACAAGCACATAGAATCGAAGAATCAGAGAATTGTCTAGGTTGGAAGGGACCTCTGAGATAACCGAGTCCAACCATTGACCTGACACTGACAAAAACCATCCCTAAACCATATCGCTAAGCAGTATTTTTAAATACCCCCAGGGATGACGATTCCACCACTTCCCTGGACAGAATAGGATTCCTATGATTCTATCATAAACTGCTACCACAACGTAGACTTTGGGTAGAAAGTGAACATAGGAAGGAGGTCAACCTGTCTTCCCCGAGGAGGCAGAAGAGCGCATTTATGTGTATAAGTTTTAGTTCAACAATAGAAGTCCAAAGTAATAGCTGGCAGGAACCAGCTCGGGGTTGATAATATTTATTGTAGCTAATAAAACAAGTATGCCTGTCCGTCCCTGTGCTACTCATTTCCCCATCACAATTTCTTCCATATCTTGCCTGACTTCCTCTGAGACATTAGCTCTTCAGCCCTCTGTAACAGAAGCTGAAGAGTGACTTATTTTTGCACAGTGTAGGCTCTCCACTGGCATTGCAAAGCTTATGCGAATAGACCCTTAAGGAAGAACAGACAAATATGGACCCTGTGGCTGCAAATGATTTCAGGGAATGTAAGTCTAATGGATTACATCTGGAAATCAGTTCACACTGTCTGAGTCAGAATTTTTGGGTTGATTTCTTAAGGTATACATAAATGCTCCTGTGTATGTGTGTGTAAACATATGGGTGTATGTATACATACGTGTGTGTATATATATGCATACTTACTATTATAACATAAGAGGACTAATATAAATTGCCTCTTAATCAAGAGGGTGCCTAGGGGTTTTTTGTCAGTTTCCTATAGCAGAAGGGATCTTGCTGAATTTGACAGGCTACTTAATGTGAAATATGCTCCATCTGTTAATGCCAGGATTCAGTGTTGCTATTTCAAATGCTTATCACCAAAGCTTCTTTTTGCTTTTCTTATAAAATCTGCATAAATACCGTGTTTATAGTCAAAAGGACATGAGTTCTTTCATAAGAGTCTAAACAACTTAGATTCAATCAAATTGTCCACAACCAAAGGAACTTGATATTGGAGACAACGCTTTAGCAGCTCAAGTGTAACTTTGCCTTTGAGGAAACAGCTTATAGCTAGTGATGGCAGGAGGTAGTTGCTAAAACCCATAGCTCTTCTGTTCCATGATTTTACATATTTTGTTACAGCAGCAAGGTCACTTTCAAGAAAACTGAATAAGGAAAAGACTCACATGACATCTTAAATTACTATTTTTTCATTAGAAGAGATCGTATTCCCTGGAGAGGTTTCTTAAGAAATGCAGCATTCCCAGAAGTTTCTCTAAGAGATCAGCCAGCACTGAGAGTCATATACTCTCCCATATGCTGGCATAAAAAAAGCAAACCAAAAAAAGGCAGCTACAAGTCAGTGCAAAAGACGAAACACAGCAGAGAAACTGGCTTGTTCAGCTTCACCCCACGGTGTCAGCAGTGCGAAGAGCCATGGAGCGTGTTGCACAGCAAACTCTCTGCCCGCGCGTACTCCCCTTGCATGACTCATGGAGCTCTACTCCACTGTCAGATGAAGAATCATTAAGCTAACAAACAGCAGAAAAAGAAGAGGAACTCTTATCTGTCCCAACAACAGCCCATTCTTGTCTGAACAAACATCTCCAGAAAGTGTAAAAAGTACATGGTGTGAATATTAATTCTGCCTGTGCAGAAGATAACAGTCAAATTACAGAAGTTAGGAGATGGTGTTGACCACATGTTGGAAAGACACTCTACACCCTCCTGTGGTTGTGTCTCCAGGCCAATAGCTCTTCTATCAATACAGGACTCAGGGCCTCAACTCTGCTGTGCTTTACATCAGAGCAACGTCTACTCTTTGTTGCTCCTTTTTACCATTTTACTGCAGCTCACATAGCATTGCCATGCTATGTAAATCATAGAATCATAGAATAGTCTGGGTTGGAAGAAGCCTTTAAAGGTCATTTAGTCCAACCTTCCTGCAATGAGAAGGAACATCTTCAACCATAAGAATAATTTGTTTTGAAATAAGGTCGCAGAAATGTTTCATTTCACCTACAGCTAGACCCAGGGACAGCTTATTTTTCAAGATATTTTGTGGGACCAGAAATCATCTGCCAAACTCAATCAAATTCAGATAGGGCAGTCAGTCAAAAATGAGAAATAAAGGACACCTTGAAACATCTCAGCTTTTATTGACAATGTTGTTCTTGTGATAAGAACTGCCAATAATTTTTGCAGAAGAAAGTCCAAATCAGACCATATTGCAGCATAATTTTTTAACCCAAACAATATCTTTTTTCTTTCATCAGAAAAAAGGGGGATTTTTTTTTTTGTATGCTTTTTCTGTGTGTTGGGGTGGGGAGTTACATTTCCAATTTACCTGAAACTAATTTTGATTTCCCCTCCATTTTTTTGTTTCAGCAAGGAAACTTAAAAGCCTTTAGAGAATCTAAAATGATTCTTTTTTTTTTCTAAAAACACAAATCAAATTCTCATCAATCATTTTCCAGTGTTGCAGGTGTGAAAAATTGTTGTAGCAAGAGCAAACATAGCAAAAAAATTGCTGCATTTCACCTTCTGGACACCTTTTAGTGTTGTGATCCATTCTGACTGTCAGGAGGAAACGCACAATTTTCACTGGGGAATATATCCATTACCTAGGCTGAGGAGACATCTTGAGCACAAGAAGCTACAGGGTACAGTGGAACCCCTTTTTTACTTTTTCTTCCTCAGATGCATGAATGCAAGATCAGAAAGGGGCTCTAGCTCTGACAAGTCTCACTTCTCGGGCAACAAGCAGCTCAACTCTGCTCTGTTTTTGTAGACTTTCCCATCACACTGATCACCCCAAGTTCCTGCCATTTGTGCCGTGAATGCTGTGACTCAAGCTCGCCATATGTTTTCTCAACACCCAAAGCCCAGAACACCTTTCACGGCATGTTTGATATCAACATTTTGGCTGTTTGTTTGTTGGAAGCTTGTGTGGTTTACTTTTTACTCCTGCAGCTGGTCTAAGGGCTGTGTCTGTTCCTTCTGTAACTACATTTACATTGACATGTTTATATCAGGTGCAAGACGGTCTTGGGGAGGTTCAAATGGCCTTTTCTTCCTGAATGACTTTATCCCACAATCTCTGGGACCTCAGAGAAGCCTCTGCCCCCCACAGAGGGAAAAGTCCTTTTGGACTGAAGGACTCTAGTTCCTAATATAATTGCCTTCTGAAGTTTGCAGAGATCTTTTACAAAATTTTGGTGTTAGGCAATGGATGATTTCAATGGAGACAAAGACAATTGTGAGGTAGGAAGTAATAATACAGATTGTTGACTATCAAGTAATTTTTGCTAAAAAACCACTGAAGATGGACCGAAGATATGGGATGCAGTAGAGTTCAAATCATGAGCAAGTGTGAATAAATCTAAATTCCATGAAAAGAAAGAAAACTTTATGTCAGTTAATCTAAAAGCCATGCAAGGAAATGCTTTGAGACAGGGAAATTAGAAAACATCCATACTTGATCCATATTTTCTCTCCAGGAATAAATAGTCTATACAATGAAATGTTTAACACTAGAAACCATTTCTGTTTTATATTCCTTTTTAATTCCTTAGGATACTTTATACCTTTTTTTAACTTGAGAGGTTATTCTTGAGGAAAATGCAGCTTTTCAATGTAGATGAACTATATTTCTAAGTGGCTTTTTCTTTCTGCTGGGAATTATCAGGATAAAACTATTTTGACTATTCTTTCTGTATAATGCATTTCGTAACAATATCCTTAATTTTCCTCAGTTTAATACTACTGACTCCTAGAAGTCTTTAATTTCTCTAGAAATACTTATAAAAGAATAAATAAAGTAGGTATAATCTTCTTCCATAAAATCAGTCAAAATGAAAGTAAAAAGTCTTTCAAGTGGGCTTTATCTCTCTGGACTTCAAAAAGGTCTTTTCTTGTTCTGTCAGAACATTATTCAAGCTCTGCAAAATACATTGTATATTAAAAATAACAGGCCATTAGTACACAGTGTACAAAAGATTTGAATTTTTTAATTTAAAAACCAACTGCAGTATCAGACCATTTTGCTTTGTCGGACATGACTATCTCACTGACAATGTACAAGGGAGTTATTTTGATATTGCTGGCCAGTACCTAATGCTTTGTTATCTTTATCACTAGATAAATCATGAAAGCTTACACCCTTAAGAGGAAAAATAAATTTGCCTGGAGAAATGTGGATTCCTACAGAAAGTTTCTGGCCACCAACATTTTTCTTGAACTGGGAATAATTTAGATTGCTTTTAAAGAAGGTAAAATTTTGTTATTAAAATTTTATGTTTTCTATAAGAAAATATTTTGCAATATTTGAGTAGATTTAAAATAAAAATAATAGGAAAGAATTTAGAAAAACTTTTACTTTATAAGATAGTTTAAAGCTCTGATGAAAAGTTTTCTCATTCTTTTTTGCTGCTAAGGAAAACTGCATTGCCATCTTTCTTCTTTTACTACTGCAAAATCTTTTCTAAAATGTAAATTTCTTACTAAGTTAATTTTCTTGTTAATTTTCTTGTAAAAAAGTGAATTTATATCTACAAGCTACAGCTGTTCACTATTGAAGATAGGCTTCTGGAGGCACTTCTATCTATTGTGAATATATAACTTCTTGTTTTGACGAAGGGGATATTCTCCCTTCTCCCCATACTGCAATTGCTTATGGAAGCCCAGAATTTTTACAAATACCTTTTGCATTATAGTAACAAATACTTCTAGGAAACATTTCCTACAAAGCATGACTCTCAGTAACAAGTGCTACATACATTTATCCAAGACATACTGTCAAAGAAAAGACTATGAAAGCATAAAGCCAGGTAGGATTTATGAAAGCTGCCTTCATGATTCATTATGAACATGTTTGGGTGTTTTATAGTCAGGAGTGCTACCTCCTCCAAAATTTCTGCCTGGTTTTCGGGTAACAAAGTGCTGAACATATCCTGAAATTTCCTGGATATTTTGTTGAATAAAGTACACAAAAGAATGAGAATGTATAGTTAAACCCTTCCAATAATGTGAATGAAAATCATTGAATATGTCTCTTAACATTCAGTAAAGTCTCACGCAAAATTATTATAGTTTGTCATTGTAAGAAATAAATTGAAAAGTTGCATGAATAAAAAATTGCGAATCAGTTAATAGTTTTAGCCATATCCTCTGAACTTGGGTGCAGAAAGAGACCATGCAGAAAAAGACATAAGCAATATTTTCAGAAAGGTAGACTTTTTAACATGTCAAGATGTTTTTTTCATGGCAAAAGAAGTTAATCCCTGCACACGATTGATTAAATGTGAAAAATATTAACAGTAACTTCCCATGATTGGAGGTATAAATAATAATAATAAAAACAGGTCTCCGTAAACTGCTTCTCTTGCTTTAATCTCAAAGGCTTTCTCAGGACTTTTCCTGAGTTAGAATCCATATTTTGTGAAGATCCCCAACAAGGGTTTCCAACTGATTTCGTAGGGGACTCCCTAGAAACAAGCCCAGTCGAGTACAGAATACATGTGGCTTTAACATCAATTGTATCCTTGCCCCACCACACTTCTCTCTTGTAAAAGAGGGACTCCTATTCTCTTCACTTGGGGCTTATCATGAATGAGATTCCTTTCTTTTTTTTTTTTTCCGGTTAGCTCCAGGAAGTTTCCTTGTCATTGTGCTGAGCAAGCCCCATGCTGCAGGAGAGTAGGTCTAACACAGAAATCTGTGTTACTCTCGCTACAGCTGCAGAATAAAGGACTGTGATGGTTAGCACTATGGTAGCTACAGCAGCTATCATCATTTGGGATTCACCTCTCAGTCCTCATCAGTCAAGTGGGACACCTGAGCCTTTTCTCTGTCTCTACCTTACAAGCTTTCCTCTGTAAGGACTACTTTTTACTTTGTATATGGCAACCTGCCAGATTCAACCTAATGGAAATCATGTGGCTGATCACTGTGGGTCAGCAGATGTTTCCCTTGGCAGCTGCTCTGATGTAAACAGTTCTCTCCACCCTTGCGCAGAGGTATTCCTGCTCGCTCCCATGCCATCCCCTTCAGCTGTACTGTACAGGTCTTTGTGGGACTGTGAGATGAACCAAACCAAGGAACTGATGGAGAAACACTCAAGAGTAAAAATACCCTTGCTGGGTTTTCCTCAGAACGCGCTGACCAATATATGTGTGATCAATTAGCAAATCATGTTTGCCACATGAGATCATAAACATATCTGGTGGCACAAAGGAGGAGATGATATAGAGACAAGAATAAGTATGGGGGCAGGGAAGGTGGACAGGAACAGCTTAAACCAGCTTTGATGCTAAGAGGAGAGTCTGTGGAACCAAGGCCTTGCTGCCACTGCAAAAAAACACAAATATAAAAATTTTCAGAGCTGACTTATGAACACCATCCATTTTGTGACGGGTGAGAGCAAGGGCCTCTGTTTATAACACTACTTACAGAACGAGTGTTTAATACATCAGCAGCTTGGCAGGATTCATTTTGCGGTTATCTTTCTTTCAGGGAGCATCTGGCTCCATCAACTGCTACCCAGTATGATGAAACATCGGACTTATCCAAATCATGTGAGGTTCAGATATGTGTCATGAAAAGAGTCCAACACTTAGGGCTGTTTGGTTGGATTATTTTCTCTTTTTTCCCCTCTGTGCGTATTTATTTCGTTAGATTTATCTCAGCTCAATTTTCTTTCTCTTCAGGACTGTAGGTTTTTAAAAGTTCCAGATGAAGTGCCACCAGATAATATTTAGAAAAAAGTCTTTTGACTTCTTTGCACTGGTTCTATATTTTCCTTGTTGTATATGTGGAATTGAAGTAGACACTAACAAGAACTCTGGCAGGCAAAATTGTATTGCCAAGGAAATAGATACGACATGACTGAATTCTGAGTCTTCTGAATCTCTCATTTCTATGACTGAGCTAATCTGAGCTGAAGATTGTTTGGTCTGAATATATATGAAAATATGTCTGAAACAGATATATTTTACATGGTGGCTCCATTTTGTGCACTTACAAGGGTTCATATACAGAATGTGAATTATAATACACTGATCAGTGCCAACCATCTAAACATCAGCAAATGCAGTCAATACAAACACTGATCTAATATTTGCAAATTACTTCTACTTTTAGAATAGCTGAAACTGGATTCACAGTCTGCACTACACTGAACTTTGTGATTCAGGCTTATTTATAGAGAAGAGATAATGCAATAACCTTAGAGTATTGTTTGCTCTACATCTTCTACTTAAAAGGGGGAATACTTTTTTTTTTAATTGCTACTTCACTCTGGTTGTCTGAAGTCCATTTTGCTTTTGTCTTTAGGTGCTTTGAACATATCCAAAGTTTCACAACTTTGTCATTTAAAAAATGGTTTCCTCTTCTCAAAGCTGTGTTTGCATAACCTGCAAAGTTAAAAAACAAATGTAATCAAAGATGGGCCAGACCAGTTGATACTTGATACTTGTCTCCCTGCAAGAAAGAGAGGACAGCTACCAGCTGAGTGCACATTCCAAAGTGCAGAAACCTGAACAAGTGTGGCCAAAGTCCAGCCTGGATGAATGGGCAACTGCTGATGTAGCTCATATACAAAAGGGAAGACCATAGAAGGTGCTCATACCCAGAAGAAATATAGAAGCCAGGGATGTGAAGGGCAAAGAAGGACTTCTGTAGGTATACTGGCAGTAGAAGGAAGGTTAGGGAAAATCTGGTCATCGGGACACAGGACCTAGAGACAAAAGACATTGAAAGAGCCTGTTTCCACTAGTAAGACTTGCTCCCTGGCACCCCAGTTTCCCAAGCCTACTAGCAGATTCTGTGAGAGTGAAGCAGTACCCACAGGAGAGTAAGACACAGTTAAGGAGTGCTTATACCACTCAGACATGTAGAAGTCTGTGGGATGAGATAGGAGGCATTCAAGGATACTGCAGCAGCTGGCTAATGTCACTACAAGGCATCACTCTATCATCCCTAGAAAGTCATGGTGACCAGGGAAGTTTTCTGATGGCCAGAAAATGGAAAATATCACACTTGTCTTCAAGAAGAAGAGGAGAATCCATGAAACTACAGGCTTCTCAGTCTCAGACTTCTAGGAATATTATGGGGCAAATCCTCCTCAAAGCCATTTTCAGGCAACTGAAGAACAAGATGGTGACTGAGAACAGGCAGAAAATCACATCTGACCAACTTGCTTTCTACGATTCAATGAATAGCTCCATGGACAATGGGACAGCAGCAGATGTTGTATATATTGACTTTAGCATGCCCTTTAATGCAGTCCATGGTATCTTTATAGACAAAATGGTGAGACACAGACCTGAATAAGTGTATAATAAGGATAGCTGTTGTTAAATCATACTACAGAATAAACTAGAAACTCATCTTTAGTGGGTAGGACACTATTTTTAAATTGGTAACATAAAAATAATGAAAAAATTCAATATATAATAAGAATGAAAGTACAAAGAAATCTTTGTTTCCAGAAGAACATACAGTTACTCCCAAAGAAGGTCAAGCATTCCTTTATGTTTAGATAAATCCTCTATAAATTAATAGAGGCAGCCAAGCTTCCAAATGTAAAAAAAATATTCAAGGAATAGAAGAAAGAAAGCTAAGTTTGAAAGAAAAATATTCCCAAGAGTAGAGAGGAGGAGCAGAAGAAATGTAGGCTGCCCATTTCACAAGTAGAGAAGCCTTAGTTCCAAATTACTTAGGTAAGCCCAGGTTTTCATGTTATGTCCAAATATCCTGGACCCTTCTTTCAGCCTTTATTCCCATTTTATCAATTAGTTCAACATCATTAACACCAGCAGAATATTTGCTGGGGCAGACCTAAGACCTTTGCACATTATTCTTGTCATGGAAAGAGTGTGGTTTTCCCTGCAGCCGTTTCTCAAGGCAATAAGTTTCTGTAACTAGTCATATAACACCACCGTAACTGGAGGTTATGACAGTGTTTCAATTCATTTATTTCAGCCTCTCTATAACTTCATGTCTAAAACTTTATGTCATGGTTTGAGTTGTTTGTGTTTCTGCTCTCTGTAATTTTGTCTGGTTCTCTGTAATTTGTAATGGGGTTTGAATAGCAATATCACGAGTCACATAATACTCACTCCTGCACTGATGTTTAACAAAAAAACACCCCTGCAACACATTCAGGAAAACCAATTCAGAAAAACAAAATCACAATCAAATGAAAGCAACATTAATTCTCTTAACAGCCCAAAGGTTTTCCATTCCCTAATTCTGATGGTGTCACTTTGGCATAATCATTAACTGGTGAGTGTAATTAGTAAAGGAATCCATCAAGTGATGCTTGAGATATGCAGGTAGAACCGTTATCCAAGCAATCATTTTTTACATCTGAAGGCAAATCCACACCATAGTACGCTTCCATAGTACCAATCCAATCCATAGTACGCTTAAGCCACTGCATCCAAACACAAAGAACAGGTAAACCATGCAATATATTCAGCAAGTTAAGCAGCATTGCAGCAATTAACTTAAAACAAAGCTCTCTAAAGATACGATATAACATTTCACGTAAGAACGACATGATGTGAACTGTCTGTCCTCTCTGAGCAAGTTGGAATTCAAACTATTCAGGCAGTCTATCAGAGCTCTGGTTGAGCTCCGTTCATGCCCCACATTGAGCGACAATAAATCTGTCGCAGTTTAGGCTGAATCAGCCAATGACCGGCGACAGATGCACTCCCCCCTCTCTCATGGAGAGGAGGAGGAAGGATAAAGAGATTTAGGAGTGTAGAATGAACTAAGCTACTTTAATCAAATATTAATAATAAAATAAAAAGAAAATAATGATATAAATACAGTATATACAAAACCGTATCAAGCTCCCAGGATGATGTCACCATTAGACACTGCAGAAGTCCCAGACTGGACTCAGTGACAGATGAGAATTGGATTCCAGCTCTGGAGTCCGAAACACATGGACCAGGACCAAAGGCAGACAAACAGACATGATCCTCCAAGGACATTGGCCATTGAAGAAGGAAACTGACCGTTTGGTCCCTCAGCTTTTATACTGATGGGCACTTAGGATGGAATATTGCTGTTGGTCAGTTTTGGATCACCTGTCCTGTCTGTTCCTCCCTGCAGGTGGGAACCCTCTACACTTTTCTGTTTCTGACCCTCCAGCGGGGCAAATAACAAAATTAGCTGACCTTGGTTGTTATAGCAATAAGTAAGAGCCTCTCTGCATACCTTTCCTTGGCTTTAACTATAAACATAGGTCTTATCACTGCACAATATGCTGTTAATTTCAGAGAGTTAGAAGAAGCCTAGCTAAGAAGTAAAATTACTGAATAAAAAGTTGTTTCTGCTTTACCTGAAACACGGACACTTTACTTCTTTGGGGGTGAACACTTCTGGAGTTAACACTTGCTTTAATTGAGTCACTGTAAGTAACCAAAGAGACTACAGTCAAAAGGACGTATCAACATGAAATATTTTATATCACATTGAATTGACATTTCACTCTACCATTGACACTTTTCATTTAAAAAGTTCAATGCAAGTCAACAGCACATCTAACTCTGGTTTAAGTGAAAAGACATTTATAGAAATATAAATTTAATTTTTTTAAAAAATCACATTTTTAATTAGATTTCTATTTGGATGAATCTCTGCATCTGACTTCAGTTCTTTTAAGGTTGACAGAAAGGAGAGGAGGTGAGCAGGTGAAAGCAGTCTATGTTGAAGACCAGCACTTCTTTGATCCACTGTTCTACTTCAGATGTGCTTTTTTCAGCCAGATCAGAAAGGTTACTGAAAGGTGACAGAGTGCAGGACGGCATTTGTTTCACAGCATTAATAAATACTGCTAAGTTAGAGGGTTTCCATTTTTTATTTAAGACACACGATCATTTTCAAAATATACTAATGGATATTTCTCTCTTCCAGCTACCACAGAAATACAGTATGAAATGGAACAGATTTTCCAGAAGGATCAGCAGTCTGAATAGCTTGGAAACATCCAGGTTCAGTTTACAACCTGAGATATATGGCTACAGTCCTGGGTTACCTTTCAAAAGAGGATACCAGGAGGAAACCCTGGAAATCTATTGCAAATCCTAGAAATTATACTTGAGGGAGCAATTCCCCTTTGGCAAAGACAGGGACTAGATGACCTAAAGGTGTTTTCCATTTCTGTTTAAGTCTTTTAAAAATAGATATGTGTTTAATAAATTCTTATAACTTCTACAAATGCCCCAAAGTACACCAGGAGATAATTTGAGTTTAACCAAAAGACCCATTTGGACCTGACCTTGCAAAACCTTACATCAGAAGTTGTTACCTATATAACCAGAGCCTTGAACTTGGTGAGTTGTACTCACAACTCAAGAATAAGGTCCAAGGGAGAAACTATGGGATATTAGCTGGCATCTTCTCTTCCCTCCTATCCTCATGATAGATATGAGGCAAGCAGAAGAGAATGAATCCTACTGGTATATGAGGGCCCTGGTACACATTCAAGTCACAAAGGCTAAGAAAAGGATTTGCAGACTGAGAGCTAATCCCTCCATTCAGCCCCAGATTTCTTCCACTTACTGATTCTGTCAGCATGGAGGAGTGCTTCTGGCAGGACTGCTTTGTACTTCTTGTATACACCAAGAGATGACTGAAAAAGGGAGATGTTTTGAGATAAGGGGCTAAGTCCCCTGTTTTTCAATAGCTATGCAAACAATAAAACAAATGAAGCCATTAATGAGTCTGAGATTTTAAAAATATTTTCAACAATGAACTTTACTTTGACAGCTGGAGATCTAATTACTAGCAAGCACAGAAGTTGCCAAAGAAGTATCAGTAGTCATAACATGAGGTTTGAAAAATAATTTCTTTGATCAAAGCCATTAATTTTGCTTTCAAAGTCAAAATGTGCTAATTCAGAGGCCTGTGTGGTATAAATGTAAAAGAAAAGAAACATTTCCCTAAATGTCAGGCAACATATAATGAACTGCTAATGTGAAAATGCAATCAAACATTTAAATGTTTTAGTGACAGCTACCGGAGGAATATCTATCAAATCATCATTTAAATATTAAATTAAAATGATGTTATAGCACAAAATCTGAGACTCACATGTGGTACAATAAAAGGATGGCCTGTTAAAGCAAAAAGATGTATCAGGATTTTATTTTTTTCTGTATTAATTCATCTCTTCTGAATGGCTTCTAAGTCAGTTAGTACCTCTCCACATTCAGATGAAAGATTTTGGTAAAGGAAGATTTGAATGAAGCTTGATGGCAATAGACCAAGTGGAGTTGGAACTGAACAAAAATATAGTTTTTCCCCTTTCACAGCCAGACTGATACAGGACTCTTTCCCTTTCACAAAAAGAAAATAATCCCATCAGAGGAAGGGGCAGACAGTAAGAAAACTCTTTCATTTACGAAATTCAATGAACTGTAATCTTGTTCTGGAGTCTGCACTACACAGTGGAATCCTGGAAGGCGATATTCCTTTGGCCAGTCACCTCGCAGAATTGGGCAGGTCCCACTCTCTTGAGTCATATGTACATTTTATTTCATTTGATCTGTTTTCTGTAGACTCCCCACATTTGTCTTGTGACTAAATCCCAGCAGCTCCAGTAGCCTAGTAAGGGATATGACCAGAAATATCAGTTGTTTCCTAGCGTCTCTCCAGCTGAACTTTTAAATTGTTTATTCATTTGGGAAGGATTTGTGTGTCTGCAGATTATACATTAGCGTCTTGTGTTTATGTTAATTAGAGTGCTAGTATCACATCTCAGTGTTGGCTCTGTCCAAAGAAAATGATCATTGACCACATTTGATTTTAGAGATCAGATGTTTAGTCAACTGATTCAAGCCATCAGTATCTACTTTAGGGTGAACCAAATGCCCTCAGTCCCTAGTAATTCTCCACAACTAAAGATTTTGTCAAACATGGTATCAATATCAGGGATGATATTCACCTTTCATTACTTGAGCAAGGGGATTCTCCAGACCTAGATTTAGGCAACTCACACCCTCCTTTACTCCCTAGTGATTAGCTTAGCCCAGTGAGGCAGCAGTCGTAAAGACTTGTTGGCAGTGAGTTTGTAGCCATGCTGTGATGAGATGAGCAGTAAAACTCAGCATTTCCACCGGGACAGAGAAAACTAGGATTTACAACCTTATCAGGACATCTGGCAATACTAAGCAAGGAGACAGACACACATACAGGTTTGCAGTTTCTGTAAGTGGGAATTTCAGTCATACAGCTTTACTTCCAGGACTTCCAGAAGTTTCCCAGTTTCAACATAAAGTGTCTTCTGAAACAGCTTGTACTTCCTGACCCAAAAACCTTAGGTCTGTTGCTAACAATACAGTGAGTGACACCTGCAACAGACCTGCTGCTGAAACACACTTCTGATTTGTGCTACAGAAGGCCTAGAAACCACTAACGGATTTGCCTGGAAAGTGTTTTCCCAACTCAGGAAACTTTATGAGCTTAGAGAAATGTTCCTAGAAAAACCTAACATTTTTTTAATTTTTTCACAGGCTGAAAAAAAAAGCCAAGCAAACAGCAAAAGAAAGGAAGAAATTGTCAAGAGATTGAACTCACAGGATAGCAGTTATGGCTGTTGCCTAATGCATGAGAGATCTTTGTCACATTCCCAAGCCCCATGCAAATTTATTTCTGCAAATCGGCACAATTCTAAGAACTGAAACTGGGAGAGAGAACAAGCAGCATTGACTGTGTTGTGGAAGACAGTGGTTAAGTTGCTGGTATAAGTCCAAAGGAAAATCCAAAAGGATAAACTGTGGAAGGAGAGAATCATAGAATATCGGGTTGGAAGGGACCTCAAGGGTCATCTGGTCCAACAAGTGTTTAATTATTAAACAGCTTTATCAAAAGCCACAACAGGCCTCATCCATGGAAACATTCAAGGTCAGGTTGGACAGGGCTCTGAGCAACCTGATCTAGTTGAAGATGTCCCTGCTCGTTGCAGGGGGTTGGACTAGATGACCTTTAAAGGTCCCTTCCAACCCAAACTATTCTATGATTCTATGATTCTAGAGTCAATCTCACTCAATTGCCCAAAATCAAGATAGGCTAAGATGGACTCTGCCCTCTTTAGTGCTTGAATTGATCATGACATACAATTCCTCACCTCCAGGAGACCAAATTGTAGTTCGTTCTGACCCAACTTAGGGATATAGGCGTCATAAAGCACCTAGTATAAAATCCCATTAAATATTTGGTAAGTTGGTTCAAATATTCAAAATATAAGTTTTGTAATTTTTCTCAGGTCTTACAGCATCCTGTGTGCATACTTAAAGCATACTACATACATTTTTCTCAGGTCTTATAGCCCAAAGCACATCATATGCATTTCATTTTAATCTAAATGTAGAAGTTGGAAACAGACTAAAGCCATGGATGTCTGGAAATAAGCATAAATATTTGCATCAGACTTTTCCACTTATAATGGCATTTTTCACCTTTCCATGCTGCACAGGCTTTTCCTTGCCTGCAGTGCTCTTTCTGTCAATTTTGGGGGTTTTTTTGAGTCAGACAGAGTACTCTAATGGAAAAAGTGAGGAATACTGAAGGTATATATCTTTCTGTAGCTGTCTGAATTTTAAGTAAAATTGTATTTTCATATTTTTGACAGATATTAGCTCCTAGCCCATAGAGTTATCCATAAGCCCTCACCCCTACACTTAAAGATATTTTGCCTAAAATTATTTCTAAGTACAGTGTAACTATATCACTGATGCACCTGCTTTTAAGATATGCCAGAAATACCATAAGCATTTTGCAGCTATAACATAAATCTAAACATAATACATTTGCTAACATCACATACTGTATCACACTATGTATCATTAATGTGGCTCAGAAATTGAAGGTGAGAGTGAGGGCATGGACAGGACAGCAGCCTATTTCTTAGCCCTTTAAATCTTGATGCAGTCAAAAATCAAAAGTCTTTGGTTTAATTTTAAGACCTAAGGAAACAGTCAGGTAAATTTTGGTTTAATCCAATTTCTCTTAAATTCTTTATATAATTGATCCTATAAAATAAAGCAGTGTCAGAGTCTCCAGGAAACTCTCAGTCTTAGACTTCCACTTGGGTGGACAATCACCGTGTAAACCTGCAAAGTCCTCCGACTTCAGATTGGCTGGATAAGACAACAAGTAGTTTCTTACTCTTATCATATGATCTTAATCTTTGAGACTATAAGCATATCTTGTGAGAGAGAAGAAAACGTCCTTCTTTTTGGGTAGTTAATAAATTTGTAGTTTAGTGAAATGAGGAAAAGATCTGCTGTGAAGCGACTCAGAGATACCAAGTTACAGGGAGGCTTTGCTCTGGACATTCAGTGTTGTGTGTGGACACGGTGTATCAAGACAGCAGTTGAAGATTTCCGTGTGCATGAGCAAGGAAACTCATGAAAGAACAAATGAAAAGCCCAATTGGGCAGGAATATAAAGATCTGTATAAGTGCCAAATAAAAAGCAGATTGAAAAAGTTTTTTACCAAGGGGAGCAAATAATAATTATAATAATAGAAAAAGCATAGAGAGTATAATTTAGTTGTGAAAGGCAAAAAAGAAACAAGGTTCTGTATGCTCAGCAAACATGAAATAAACCAAAAGGGCATGCTTAGAGTAATGTGAACCTCTGATTTCATCAAACATTTAAATATTTTCTAAGTTCAAATCAGGGTGGTTATAACATGAGGTTCTTTCAAAGTTGCTTCCGCAGACAATATCCTCACACAAGACAAAACACTGAACAAAGCTGTGGAAACTGTGAAGCTACTGCACTGCTGAACAGTAATTAGAATTAGGGATGTAAGTAAATTCCATCTAAGGGTTAATCATTTAGGTATAGCAAGAAGAGGTAAATGTTGAAGACATTTCAGTAGAAATGCTCTTACACACACACTGCAAAGCTGTATATGGCCATAAGACACTTTTTTCTTCTTCGCTCAAGGAACCTAGAAATTGCCAGAAGTCTCACAAGAGCTCCCTGGTGGAAAGATGTAAGATGTAGAGGCGTGGTAAAACCAGAATGAAACATTAAAAGAAGCTGAGTGAACCATCCAGCCAAGCAACAACCATCTGGGTGCAGTTAATCCAATATTCTTTCTGATTAGTATTACTTGTCTCTTTTCATTGTGTGCTTTTCTCTACAGATCTGTCTCCTGTCATCACCACACTGCTTTCTGAACTCCATCTCCACCAAAAATGTTCATCCAGGTCTCCAGCTCCCCTCCTGTATACCAAGAATCTCCTTCTTTTTTCCTTGATTCCCCAGGACCTTTCAGGATCCAGGACAAGATCTGCCTCCCTGGCTTTAACATGACTTGTGGGCTTAGTCACATTTATCACATAAAAATGGTCTTTAACATGTGTTTAATTCAGCACAAGCATGGCATATTCTGAGTTCTTCGTCCTGAATTCATGGCACATGAAAGATCCAGGGGCAGCTCTAAAGCAATCAGTGTGGTTATGAAGTCTGTGAACCGCACATTTGACCCTGGAAAAAAGTACTCAGGTCAATATCCAAGTTCTACTGTTGTAGAAAGAAAAGAAATTTATTTACCCTTTTTAATGAAAATTAAAAAAACAGCCCAAACCATGACAAGAGGACATGGAAGTGTGCTCTTGATATCATGAGTATGTTTCTCTGCTCTTTCCAGGTTTATATTTTTCCCTATTGCTGAACAATCGCCTTGCATGAGTATCCCCATTAGGGACAGATGTTGTCTTTGTTTTGCTGAGCGCATGAAAAACTCTCATCACGAGAAATAAACAGTGTGGGTTCTTTATGGCTTACTAGTTAATCACAGAAAAAAAACATTCCTTATTTCCTCAATGGAGTATATATTTTGATTCAGCTTAGCTGATGAGGGGGATGTCTGGCAATATTTTTTGGGGATCTGTGGTACGGAATATTACTGCAGCTTAAAACAACATTATTTGAAACAGACAAGTGCGAGTTAGCCCAGGTTAGGAACTTCATGCTGTTTTGTCACGACTCTTCCACTCGTGTCCCAGTAAGCTCGGTTCCAATAAGCTTTTCCGGTGCCTGCCTATTCACAGTGCACTCTGTAAGCTGGCTTTCTGCTCTTGCAGTGTTTGCTGACTGCCCAATTATCAAGAGAGCTACAAAAATAGAATGGGAAATTTTAACCACGGAAATGTGTCAAAAATCAGTGTTGTAGGCTCAGGAGTGATAAGAAATATTATTCTAAAGACAAAGGAAGTAAACATACTCTGAAAATATTTCCTTTTTATAGGTCACCCAAATCAGAGGTAGAGAAAAAATTTCAAACATAGAAATACAGAATTGCTGCATCTACTACACAACTCCACCTCTTGAAAAAGGAAAAAATTCACTTCACATCCCCAAAACCAGAGGAATTAGTCATTTACAGAGGACAGAAGGCACAGCAATAACCCATGGTTGGATTTTGAGGCCAGGGAACTTCAACACAGATTTGTAGTGAAGTCGACAATAAATCACCAGAACAGATTACCAAAGAAAATGACAGATCTCTTGTGTTTCAAATAAAGATTAGATGTGTTTTTGAAAGATAAGCTTTAGCCAAACATTTTAGGACAGTAGAAGAGAAATTAATGCAATTGTTTGACCTATTTCACTCAGAAAATGAAAGTAGATGATTTCACTGAATTGAATTTCACTGAATTTTTTTTAGAGTTGGAAGGGACCGTTTAGATCATCTAGTCCAACTCCCCTGCTGAAGCAGGATTGCTTAGAGAATGCTACTCAGGACTGCATCCAGGCGGGTCTTGAAAATCTCCAAAGAAGGGGACTCCACAACCTCCCTGGGCAGCCTGTTCCAGGCCTCTGTCACCCTCACCGTGAAGAAGTTCTTTCTCATATTCGAGTGGAACCTCTTATGTTCCAACTTGTGGCCGTTGCCCCTCGTCCTGTCACTGGGAACCACTGAAAAGAGTCTGGCTCCCTCCTCCTTCAACCCACCCTTGAGATACTTATAGGCATTACCCAGACTAAAGAGTCCCAGCTCTCTTAGCCTTTCTTCATAAGGGAGATGTTCCAATCCCTTAATCATCTTTGTTGCCCTACGTTGGACTCTTTCCAGTAGTTCCCTATCCCTCTTGAATTGGGGAGCCCAGAACTGGATGCAATACTCCAGTTGTGGCCTCACCAGTGCAGAGTAGAGGGGGAGAATGACTTCCCTCGACCTACTAGCCACACTCTTCCCTATGCAGCCCAGGATTCCGTTGGCCTTCCTGGCCACAAGAGCACATTGCTTGCTCATTGTCATTTTGCTGTCTACAACAATGATCTAACATTTCTTTTTTGTTTCAAATGCTTTCAATTTCAATGCTTTCAATTAAATGTTTTATTTATTTATGTTTTTATTTTTCTTTCAGAGAATCTCAGATTGATGTATTCTAAAAGACAAAGAAGCTTTTAATTTAAGAATCTGATGGTTAATTTCACTAGTGAATCCAAATATATGGGAGTTAAGGGTTTTATTTGATATGACTATTCTCTGAGTAATTTAATCAAAGTCAGATGATGGACAGCACATTCTTTTTTGTAACGGTTTCAAGACATTGTTGACTTCTCTCTGATAGCTGCTTTTCAAATAAAATTATAGTTTCTTGAAGGACTAATTGATCGCTAAATAAAAACCTATATTATTAACTTTATGTTTTATTTGGCTGGTAGAGAGATTATAATTTAAATATCGAAGCACAGAAGGGTAGGTTAAAATAATTCTCTTCTCTTTGTGACAGATTCCTGGCTTGACAGAGCCTGTCTCTTGCCACAAAAGTTGGTGAGTAGAGACCTGATGATAAAGCTCCAATATTTTTATAAGAGAAATTTGGGGAGAAATGAGACTGAGTGGCTAGAAAGATATCTGTTCTGTCTTTGCTGCCCCTTCTGACCACTCTATCTTTCCACTTAAGAAAATAGATATTTCTAGCATTTATCAGTTCTTCCCTACCCATAATAACTGGAGCACCTAAAACTGACAAAAAAGGGAGAGTAGAGAAAAAGCTATTTGGTGAAACCACTTCAAATGCCAAACCAGTCACCTGCATTGCTCTTGTGTCACCTGTGGGGAGTCAGAAGCAACTTGGGGGTTGTGTGTTTGACAAGGCTGCGTAACAAACACTCCTTCTAATATACGATACATAAAATATTGTGACATGTTGAAAATCTTGTGATGGATAGAAAGGCCACTGAAGCTCACAGAAGTGTATTTAATAGGGGATACCTGGGACCATGAGCTTAGAGGAGCTCATGGAAGGCAGAGGTGTCACCACTGCTGCATTTGGACTGTTATTTCAGGAAGCAAAGAAGAGTGAATATTACTACATAAGTTTTTGCATAAAATCATACAATGACAGAATAGTTTGTGTTGAAAGGGCCTTTAAAGGTCATATAGTCCAACCACCCCTGCAATAAGCAAGGACATCTTTCACCAGATCAGGTTGCTCAGAGCCCTGTCCAGCCTGACCTTGAATGTTTGCAGGGATGGGGCATCTACCACCACTTTGGGCAACCTCTTCCAGTGTTTCACCACACTCATTGTAAAATATTTCTTCCTTATACCTATTCTGATTCCACCCTCTTTAAATTTAAAGCCATCTTTCAATGTTAATATCTAGAAGTATTTTATTATCTGTTCCAAACAATGTATTAATGGACTGCTTGAAAGGTGGCCAGCCCTGAACATGCTGAAAAGCTGCAGGCATGGCATACTAAACACCACTAATATCTGTTTCAGTGTGAGCCAGAGTGCCTTTGTGCACAACAGCCCCAATGCCTGGATCAGCTGCAACTGGAACCACTCAGTGGAAGTACCTCAGTCAGTCACAGCATCTCACTGGGCTCCTCACTGTGCAATACAAAGAAGGGCATAAATCAGGAAAAGTTTTTGGCCCCTAACCCCCACACAAACTAGATCTGGACAGCAAAAAATAATTCCTTGTAGGCATACCTGACTAGCTGTGAACTTTTTTTCTTATACCTGTTGGGAAGCAGAATGTTTTTATAGGTTCGCAGAATCATAGATTAGTTCAGGTGGGAAAGGACCTCAGGAGGACATCAGGTCCAAACTCTGCTCAGAGAAAAGCTGCCTTCAATGATAGATCGCTTTGTTCAGGGTCTTTTAGCCCACTCTGATCTCAGGCATCTGCCCAGTCTTGCACTGTGCCATGAATGCATGCCTAAAGGTAGCTGTGCAAAGCGCCTTTTAACTCTGTTTTTTCATTGCCAGCTCATGTCCAGTTTTTCATCCACCAATTTCCCCAAGTCCTTCTCCACAGAGCTGCTCTTAATTCATTCATCGCCCAGCCTATATTGATACTGGGATTGATCTGACCCAGGTGCAGGACTTTGTACTCAGCCCTGTTGAACTTCTTGAGGTTTGCATGGGCCCACTCCTCAAGCCTGTCAAGGTCCCTCTGGATGGCATCCCTTCCCTCTATCAAATCAACCACACCACTCAGCTTGGTGTCATACAGAAACTTGCTGAGGATTCCCTCAATTCCACTGTCTGTGTTGTTAACGAAGATATTAAATAGTATTGGTCCCACTATGGACCCTTGATGGACACCACTTGTTACTGGCTTCCACTTGGACATCAAGACATTGAGTACAACTCAACAACCATGTCTTAGCTTTTCATTTTGTACTGTTCTAATGTCTCCATTCAGGGTCAGATGTTTTTGCTTCTTTTTAATTTGAAACTGTGTGTTCTGTAAAGATTTATGGACCCACTGAATTTAGTTATTGACCTCCATGGCAGAAAGTTCAGGACAACAGCACAGTGGATTTTCCTAAGAATAATATGATTCTGAATTACCACATGTTAAAAATATTCCACATAGAAGTTGTAAGGATTTGAGTAATTTTTCCTATAGAGAGTACATTACTTTAGATAGAAACATTTTTTTACAGTCTGGAATAAATTAAGATGGGTCTGTGAATTTCTAGCATGTACCGATGCCAACTAAATAGTAAGAACTCCTTATATTCTGTCTTTAAAAAGAAGTGGTATTCATTCCAAAATGTTTACTGTGATCTGTGATTCCAAAATGTGTCTTACTTACCATGAGACTGTTGTCAGTTCTCTTCTGACAAAGTAGTCTGCTTCAACTGGAGTAGTAGAACAGGATCGGCCAAACTTCTAAAACTGAAAAAATACATTGAGAATGAAAAGTCAGAGAATATGGTTATGATGCTGCTACCTTTCTGAGTAGTCAACGTCCTAGAAAAAAAATCACTCATTTTCTTAACAGGGTAACTTATGTGATCTGTCACAGAGTGTCTGACCTAATGCTGACCAAAGTTCTTACGGACGACGTGACCAGCTCCTCTGAAATTCTCTCCTCAAAGAGTGCTCTTGAAAGGGCTTAAGTACTGTGCTCACAGATCTGTGAGTGCAGGTAAAAGTCTGCCCACATGCACTCTGCTCATGTTAGTCATGGCAGCAGACTCAGGATGAGGTAAATTTACATGCACACACACACACACACATACACACACAAACACGAGCCATGAAAAAAATTTCAACAGATGAAGACTGAGATTCACATCCATTGCTTTGGGTAATTATTTCTGTGTAGGAATGGAATATTAGATTTTGCTTGTATATCCTAGAAAAAAAAATAATATGAGAAATACATGCAGTAAATGTGATTCTGTGATTCTGTAAATCTGATGCCGT
>KZ506938.1:0-11996 GCA_002844005.1 Limosa lapponica baueri | reverse complement strand
TCCTAGGTATTTTTCTCCTGTATGGAAAGGAGATTGGCATTTCCCATGGAGTTCCCATTCTATCTATCCCACTCTGCTAGACGTCACTGAATTAGTCTTGAATACTACAGATATTAAAAAAAAAAAACAAACAAAAACAAAAACAAAAACAAAAGCTAAAACAAACGAGAGCTTTTCTCAGAAAGTAGTTTCTTTTGCTCTAGTGCTGAGTATGAAATATTCTCCTAGGTATTTTTCTCCTGTATGGAAAGGAGATGGTGAAGCTTGGAAAGTTAATGCTGTGCCCAGGGCACGATGCACACAAAGGGGGATGCTGAGCTGAATAGGGATGGGGCAGGTGAGAGACAGACTGCACCAAGTGATTCAGATTCTTGTGCCACATGAGCTTACGGGGATGGTGAGAAACAAAATCCTCCCGCCTCTCCTGTTTTCCCAGTAAATCCACACCAGACCACATCTGTTCCCACTGATTTTTTCTTTATTTAGGTTGATTGCTATATATTATTTTCCCACCCAGACATGAAAGTCAGGGTGCAATAAGGTAGCAGCTGGGTCAGTGGATACAGCACATGACAATTTATTGGGCTCAACTACTATAAAGTAGGATACAGTATTAATTAATAATGTAGAGTGTTGCCCAAAGCAGCAGGTACAATACAGATCATGTGGCCTTTGGGATGGTCAGTCTGTTACACCACATTCTTGTTTTCCCTTTCCAGAGGCTATAACACAGTCTTACAGGACTGCAAGAGATATTTCAAGTGAAAAGCAGTGTCTCTGCACTTCTCATTTTTGGTTATTTAATTGTATTCCGCAGTTTCTTCTGGCATTTCTGCAGGAAAGTTTGATTCAGAAACGTCTGATTCAGGGAAGTGAATAGCTGAATCTGTCCTTCCAGACACAACGTATGGCAGAAACGTGTAGAGGAATATTTTTAGAGTTATTCCTGAGGTAACATATACAAAAACAAAA
Source organism: Limosa lapponica baueri (assembly GCA_002844005.1). Taxonomy (NCBI): domain Eukaryota; kingdom Metazoa; phylum Chordata; class Aves; order Charadriiformes; family Scolopacidae; genus Limosa; species Limosa lapponica. The sequence goes on along the minus strand of KZ506938.1, from coordinate 11,024 downwards.
AATGTGAAGCCAGCTGAAAACACATTTGATAGGAAACAAGAGACACTCTGCTAATCAAAGTGAATCAGAAGGACCAAAGTGAATCAGAAGGACCAATTTTGCTATTACAAATCCCTCATTCATGGTAAAGCCATGCTTCACACATATATACGTATGTGACTATATGTGACAACTCCCAGTGTTGTGCATATTTTTGAATGTTCCAATACGGAAAAAATCCTGCATGCTCACTGAAAGCTTCAAATAAAATGTATACCATCTCCCAACCATTTTAACGTCTTTGGATTTGTTGAAAAATGTTAACACTTTTGCTCATGTACATAAACCCTAATTAAACTTCTATGTTTGGATTTTTCTCTAATTTCATAACCAAGTCATGGCTGTCCAAGTGAACGGTGAGGTCTTACAAGCGGAGATTTCAGTGAAATAGTCCCTATCTGTGTACTCTGTTCCACTGTTTCTACTGTTCCACCATACTGCTCTGTTTCTCTTCTCAAGTGTGTGCTCATGTAGTTCAACCTTTTGAAACCCCATTTTACATACACCTCCTGGTCATTGGAATAAGTGCTGAGAACAAACTCAAAGCCTCAGTTTCAGAGTTCAGGAGCAGTGGAACCAGACCTAAGACTTTGGTGATTTGGGAGAAAGAGAGAGACACAGGCAGGGACAGCAACAGCCAAGGGAAATCGCAGTTCTTCAGTCTTTACATTTGGCTCTTAACTGTCCAGCACTGATGTACTCCTCTTGTCTTTGTGGTTTTGCTTGGTCTGCTTAATCAAGTGATAAATATGAGATAGTTGTATAGTATGATAAGCTTTTGTAAAAAATGAATCTGTTTAAGCAGAGTAAATTAAACTTTGGTTCCTATTTCCATAACAAGAGTCCATTTAATTTATCTTAATTTAATTCATCCTGGATATAAAGACTGTTGTACAGACAAATAAAGAACTCCACATACTGTTTCTGTTTGTTATTACCAGAAAACTATCTCAAAAGACATCTGTTAACATTTTTAATTAAATTGTAATCTGCAAGGAAATTTTCAACAACAAATGAATTAGCTTGTTTATATTATATGTTCTTCAGAAATCTTGACCATTTGGATTTGATATGCTTAAAAGAAAATATTTTGTAAAAAGATTAGATTCGCAGAGTGAAGCTGCATCACCCAGGGACATGACCCATTTTTCTTTTTAAAACCCAAATGGCTTTATGGAGTTAGGAATTTGCTGTCTGTGCAAGCAGTGAGTTTGCAAGGGCCGCTGCAGGCAGGGAAGCCATCCAGCTCCCACTCTGTGTATTGCCAGCAAACCCAGCACACACAAACCCCAAGAGCCCAGGCAGGAGAAGGTGTAGATGGATACCCCGCTGCAGCTGCCTCTTCTCCATGGCATGCCAGGGAGTCTACATTTCTCTCTCAATTTAGACAGGCAATGGGTAGATGTCTAGCTATAGGTCCCACTTTCACAGCAATCTCCCATGATCACTTCCTTTTTCGCCCAATTTGAATTCATCTTTCTTGAGCACAGATGGCTCTCATACTCAACACCACAATGGGGGTTATCCTCTGCCTTGCCAATTATATTTCTGTTCCCACATAGGAACAGCCACATGGCAAACTTCCAGGAATCAACAGTTTCTCCCTCACAACTGCAAAGCTTATCTTGTTCTCCCTTTTCACTTTGTACCCACACGTTCTGACATCCAGGACAAACTTTTCTTTTGATCAGTTTGGATTTCCTCTCCCAGTATACTTTAGTTCTGCTATTGGTACTCTTCTCTGTGGTTAATCATCCAATTAAGTCAGGATATTTTTCTCACAACTTTTTTTCATTCACTTAAATATAAATTCCAGACAATTTTTGCACATATTTCTGAAAGAAATTCCAAGTTTCCTTTGTATTTCAGTCTCAGAGCTCAACATTAGCCAGTTCCTTTAGTTTATCAATATTATCAATATTTTGGCCTCCTCTAGCAGCAAGATCTTATTAACTCCCTTTTCTAAAATTGCTAAAATGTATTTTTATGTGATTTTGTATTCCAAAAGCAATGTTACATATAAATATATATTTTTACATATGTATTCATATCCATATATATATATATATATACACATCAGCAGTTACTCTGCTCTGTCACTGAAATCCTTTCTTCTAGAAAGAAGTACGAGCCCATCTCAGTTTTTGAAGACATGGACATATGGTTAATGTAACTCATGTGGTTTTCTCATGCTATGTTCTAGTGACTTTAGGATCCTGCAATCACAGTGTCAAGGTCTGTTCTGTAATTCAGTACTTTCTTCTATAAGGAAGCTTGCTATGGCTCAGATACTTACTCTATCAGTACTGCAATTCAAAAAACCAAGTCCTGCAGGCTTTCTCTTTAATACCCAGACTGTATTTCATTCCAGTTTTTGCTGGGTTGTTTTTGGGTTAGTTACGGGCAATAACAGTGTTTACTCCTGGCTCAGCTGTGACGTGTCCTGGCCACACTGAGGAAATTCCTTCCACAGTAGAGAAGTCACTGCAGGAATATCCCTACTATCATAACAAAATTCATTGCAGTTACCAGACAAATAATATTCTGATAGTTTTTGAGTTTTGGACCCAAAGCAGTTGTCACTTCAAACAGCAAATTTACAAGCCTTGCATGAAACTGATATTACAGAAGTGCAAACTCCCACATAGACCCTTCTTTCCTGCTAGAGAAAGGTCATCCTTCAGAGATATGAGCACTTCCTCCTTGATCAGAGTGCCAAAAGTTGGAAATCAGCAATTGCTCTTAAGAAAAGGATGTGCACCCTTCAATATGGACTAAGCAAACCAATGCATTTCCAGTCCAGCTCTTGGTCATTTTTGCTCATGGCAAGTTTAGTGAAGCAGAGCTCCATATAGCCATAGGAAATCCCTGAGCTCATTTGTCCTCAAGAGCAATTACATTTAAGCTATTTTTAAATTACAAAGGAAAAAGAAACATTGCTAGTTTCCTATTCTCATTAGGATGTCTGCACAGTTGTTTGCATTCTAGACTCCAGTGGTCAGAAACTGCTGTGTCATTTGGCTTTCCTTAATGCTTGCCCATGTTAGAAAGGAAATAACTGAAGTAGTTTGACAGCTAAAAGAGAAGACAATATACCAGGATAATTAATGTCAGGTAGCAAGACTGGCAAGAAGAAAATGTAAGTGATGTGCACCCTTTCTCTCCACCTTATAGTTTAAGTGTTGAAGGCACCAGGCACATGTTCCACCCTAGTTCTTCTTGTGCTCTGCCTTACACTTCAGCATACGGCAGCCTTAGACAATAATTTCTACCATCTAACCACTTCCTGTGCACTCTGTCTACCTTTGCTGCCCTCATTCCTCACCAAGCAGTTTTGTTCAAATAGCTCACGCTTTCCCCTATTTGCCGACTTATACAGCTTTCTTTTTTGATCATTGTCTTGCTGACATGATTCTCTCTAACACTTTATAATTTTTAAATAAGCACATGTACCAGAGTTGATCTATCTCAAACTCTTTACAACTGCAATGGCACCCATTAGCTATATTTGAAGCATCTAATCTGAGACAGGAATTCAATCTATTTTCCAGCTCCCAGCAGTACCAGCTAAACCAAAGAACACCTTCTTGTTCAGCCAGATGGTTCCAAGTTTTTTAAAGTTGTGGGCTGCATGTCCTAAATACAAAATGGTACTCAGAGAGGAACTTGCACTATCACAGAAAAACACCATAACCAGAGTCCAAAGCTCTGAATTCTAGAAGCAATTGTATCAAACATGACTAGTTTGGGTGGGCTGGATTTAAAATAATATGTATAAGATGTATAAGATGTAAGATATACAAAAAAAGATCTTTACTCCACCACCAACAACAACCCTGGTTTTTGGTTTTCTACTTCCTATGTGCCATCAGAAAGTGAGTGAACTGGTGTGATAGTTCTTTCAAGAAAACTATCCGACAGGGATTCACCACATGAACCCAGCCTCAGGGCAAGCTGCAGTTTCCCTGTAAGTGCTGATGACCGAAACACCTGAATATCATATTCTTGATATTCTCTCTGCAAAGGTTTGTAAAATTTACAGGAAATGAAATATGAACGCATTTGAAATGAAAAACACAGTTACTCTTTTCACATCTATTTGATTTTGAACCTCACCATATACCATATTCAGTTCAGATTTTTAAGGTCAGTAGTACTAGAGCTACCCTTAAACTACAAACCCAATGCTAACATTCACAGATATCCATCCCATCATCATGAAAAGAGATGAGCAATACTGATGGCACTGTGCCAGTTGGCTGATTGTACATTAGCAAGTAAATGTCATGTTGACATTTTATCTCTTATTCAATAAGACAAAGAACACAACATTGTAATCATAATTAATAATGTTTTATTGGACTATCTGAAGCAATACTAGAGAAGTAATGAGTAAAATTCTGTTTTAAAAGCATGTGGAAAAAATTGACAAAGTCATCTATCTGTTCTTCCTGCCTTTTTCAACAAGAAGCAAACCTGGAGACTGCATTAATATTTGTGCCTACAACTGACTACAAATACAGATAGTTTTATTAATTTATTCTTATTTTCTAAATATTGATATGTAATATATATCCTCTGAAACATCCCAGTACAATGTAAGAATTTAATGCAATGTGAGATTATTTATTTTTTTATGCATTGTGATGATCTATTTATTGCACTACAATTCAGATTTTGCCAAAACTCATAAAAAGGAGAGAAAAGCAATAAGTCCATACTGAAAAAAAAATGCAAAATCCTCTTGCTTTTCTGTGAGGTCTGAGCCTTATGCGTTTCTTCTGAGTACAGCAACTATTTCCAGTGCAGCACTGTAGTTTGATAGACAAGTTTTTGAGGCTGAAGGATCACCACAAGTAATGTAACACAGGCGCACAGCACCACATCATGCCCAATTAATCTTGCGATAAATGCACTATTCACTCAAGTATTTCAGCGATGTGCCCAATGCAGCCATGAACCATGAGAGGATTTCCACGGGGTGCTGTGATTTGCTGTATGGATCCTTCACTTGAGTTAGGTGTTATGAAACAAATATTGTTTATGAAAGACTAACTATGAGCATAAATACATCATTAAAATTGATAAATAGAGAGGAGGGGTTTTTTTGCTTCCGTGCAAACACCCTCCTTACTTCCATACTCTAACGAGTTCACCAATGTGAACTTAAAATACTTAGGTGTTTCTAGAGAATTTGTAAAAGAACTTATTGGAAGGTACAAAGAAATTGGTCGTCTCCAGGTATTGCCATTATCTGCACTGTTTATCAATGGAGAATAGCAAGCCCAGAAACATTAGATATTAAGAATTAGTTTCTGGTTAAAATAACATTAGATTTTTTTCACAAATACAAGCATCCTTCGTATTGTTTTCAATCTAGCAGCAGCCCCTTAAGAAACTGATCAGATTTTGACTGCATCCGTTGATTTTAATGATGAGAATTTTTCCTTGCTGAAACCGTTGCATGCTTCCTTCTGATTATTAAAGCACTTCCAAATTGCTTCCCACTAGATCTTCTGAAATGAAACTTTGCCTAAGGCAATTTTTAAAATGTCAGCAGTTTCAAGTAGTTTGGCAGGTCTCTAATTCTTTCCCTAACTGTCATTACTTCATCTCCCAGTCTCTTCAAAATGTGGAAACTAAGCTGGAGCTGGTTTGCCCAGCACAAGAGCATGTATAATTACCAGCTGTGGTTCCAGGGACCAAGATCAGGGGACTGGATGTGGCTGCTGTTGTTGTGTTTTGTAGAAGAAAAAAAAGAAAACAGCTGCCCAAGAACGGCTGAAAGTACAAAATCTTAGAAATCTGCAGCACCTTCAGGATTAACCTCAAGTTACACTGTGCTTAATTCACTCATGGGTAATGCTTGTAGAGTGTCAGCCCTTTGGTTCAGAGAAGCTATAAGAAAGCTTTTTGGGAGCCTTAAAATGCCTGTTACACTGACGGGAATGATATCCTACAGTGAGCAAGGCAGAACCATCATGGACCTGTTGCCGATATCGTCTGCCACCACAGAACCACCATGGACCTGACACCAGGACCATTTGGTATCTTTGTGAATAAACACATTTCTGTGCTAATGGGGATAAAGCTGGCATATTACATACATGTGACACTGAAAGTGTAATTGCTTTAAATTATGTTTTTTGGTAATCTCTGTACATGCACAATTAGTGTGAAATAAATTGTATTTATATATGGCTACAATTAGTGACTCAGATCTTTCCAGGGAAGTTATGGTCCCAGGAGGAGAACAGCAGTTTTTGGGCAACTTTCTCTGCACACTAGCAGTGAAGGACTTGACAAGAAAATCTGATTCCCCCAAAACTTTGCTAAAGTAAGCATTTATATAAATTACAAAACATTGTGGGAAAGAGCTTATGTGGTAAAAAGAACCAAAAAAACTTACTCATATAAAACACAAAGCCATATAGCTGTATGACATGCTAGTTAACTTATCAGTTTTATATAAAATATTTATATAAATATAGCATAGTAATGGAAATGCAACATGAACTAGTTGCAATCCACAAGTTCCACTTTTTTCCAGATCTAAAGACATTCAACTCTGTACAGAATTCATCATTCAGCACTGTGCATAATTCTCTAAGCCTACAAGTTCTTGCTGACTGCAGTTGTGACTTTAAATCTCACTTGTGCTGTCTCCCAGTAACATCATTCTAGATAGTCTTCTTTTCTCTGTGTTGTCTGTGAAAGGGCTTTTGTATGACAATAACCATGGGGAATTTTTCAGGATTTTTAAGTCTTAATAAAATGTTAGTGTTAAAGTCTTTAAGATACAGAAAAGGGAATTTTATCTGAGAAGCAATTAGACTGCCCCTGTAACTAGGTGACAAGTTTCAAAATGTAGTTGCCAGGAGGTATTTGGAAAACACATATTGTGCAGACATTGTTCAGGTAAGGTTCTGCAAGGGTCAGTCGTCCCATGCCACATGACTTTCCTACTAATGAACTAAAAACATAAGCCCTTACTGCTACAGATTGAAAATAACATGAAAAATCGAGCTATAATCCATAATTATCAAGAGTTATGTTGCCCACTTCAAGTGAAATAGAGAAAAATATGTTTGTCAAATATCACCAGACTTGACAATGGAAATCTGTGACAGGGCACTTTATGATTGGAAGAAACATGTCTTGGGGGGAAAGACTTGGGGGTCATGGTAGGTAACCAGCCCTAGAAACCTAAGCTCCAGCAATGACCTCACAGGGGGAGAAACAAAAACTGTCCTTGGCTGCAAAGCTGGCATGGTGCTGCACAGCTGGCATGGTGCTGCACATCTGGCATGGTGCTGCTGGATGCTGGGTTCAAGCCAAAGGCTGCTGAGCTGGAGGAGGTTCAGAGAAGAGCTCTGCAAATGATTGCAGTGGTGGGTCATGGGCTTTTTTGCCAATCCCGGCCTCTCCTTTGCATCACCTCCAGGGGTCACCTAATCCTGCATGGAATGTTTTGTATGTTTGGGGCAGACTGTCTGTTTTTTCGCTTATCAGGTTTATTTCCTACTTCTTTAGCAAACTAGGGAAAAGCTGCAGAATTGGAGACAGTGGGCTGGACAAGTCTGAAGTTGCCATTCACAAAAACCTGCATTTCTACAACTGGTGTGCACTCCCTGAAACTGGTAGGAGATCAGTTTAAAATTGACACCAAGAAATACTTCTTTACCCAGAAGGCATTGATCTTCTGCAATCTGTTTCTGCAGAGAGTATTGGCAGAGAGGTTCAAAATCTGATCAAAAGATAGACAGCAGTTCCGAAAAGAGAACAGGGAGGAATGTACCCTCTTCTACCCCTCACCCAATGACACAGCGTGCATTTATTATGACCTGAGTGGTCACTTGTTAGGAGTGCTGGAACTGGTGCAAGAGGGGAAGCAGGACCACAAAGTGAAAAACTGGGACTGGGACAACAAGAAATGTGAATGACCTGAATATTAACCTTAAGTGGAGATAGTCCAATTAATTTCACTAGCAGACTTTTGGAAATCTCTTCTTATTACTACTTTTTACCTTTTTTCTAGAACTCTGTCCTGCCCAGTCTCTACTAAGAAAATTTCTCTTTCACCTCATTTTGTTTACTGTACCCAGTCAAGTGATGATCACGCTAAAAATCAATTTTATGATATACTGCTCTTGAAAGAAATGTTTTTGTCTCAGCATCAGTCACTGATTTTGTTTCTGAGAAAATGGCTTTGTTAATGAAGCATAAAACAATCCCCTACTTGATTTACCTCCTAGAAGTAACCTCTTTTATTTGTAGCCAAAAATTGTTTGTCCAAATTTTTCTTAGATAAACCAAATCAAGCACAAACCACTTGCGTATTGTCTTACAGCCCCTAATCATGGATTTCTTCTTTTATCTACTCCAATGGTTTTTCATCAGCTCATAAAAACAATCTATCCAACAATTGCCCAGAAAGTGAGTGATGGTCAGTGGAAACAAAACCTTGCAAACAGGAGTGCCCTATTTTTCCTACATCTCCTTAGCAAAATATTTTAGCTAGAAAATCAAATTATGCCCCTTTCCCTGAAATGATAATACTTCTTCCATAATTACCTTCCTTTAATATTTCATCTGCATAAACTGAATACAAATTTGTTGTATATATTTTCATTCTTGTACATGACTTTATACTACTTAAATAACACCTATAATAAACAAAGCAATTTTTAGTGGAGTTAAAACTGATATATTAGAAAACCAAATACATTAAAGACCAACAGTTTTAAAGATGAAATTTTATATATTTACAGTTTAATTTATATGGTGGCCTGTGGCAGTTAAAATTTTTTCCCATTATTAAAATTGCTTTTATGTCTTCCCCTACTCAGAATAAGCAGAAATGGGTTTGAAACAAAACAATGACCCTGAACAAATATTGCTTTACAAAGGAGTCTGAGGCATGATTCTGGCTGTTTCTTTTGCAAATGGTCCCTAATGAGCTGAGCCCAAAATGTTCCATGTTCACGTTTGAGTCTGAAGTTGGATGAGGGAACTGTGAATGTTTAGTCTGGAGAAAAGAAGACTCAGAAGAGACCTTATCATTCTCTACAACTACCTGAAAGGAGGCTGTAGTGAGGTGGGGATTGGTCTCTTCTCCCAAGTAGCAAGTGATAAAACAAGAGGAAATGGCCTAACGTTGCACCAGAGGAAGTTCAGGATGGATATTAGGAAAAATTTCTTCCCCGAAAGGGTTGTCAAACATTGGAACAGGCTGCCCAGGGAAGCGGTTGAATCACAGTCCCTGGAGGTATTTAAAAGATGGGTAGACGTGGTGCTTGGAGACACGGTTTAGTAGTGGGTTTGGCAGTGTTAGGTTAATGGTTGCACTTGATCTTAAAGGTCCCTTCCACCCTAGATTATTCTATGATTCTATGACAATTTCTGTAGCTTTAAAGCAGACCAGGAAGATAGACTTGATCAAGGCATTTGCAGGCCAGGTTCCATATGCTATCAGACTTGTGTCAAACCTCACAGACTCAATCCCTCTGCCAGCTGCTCCTAAAGGCCCTAAAACAACTCTCAGCTGCAGCAGACACCAGCTGGCAGGGTAGGTCAGTGCTTCTGCAGTGAGACAAGGAGGTAGAGCACGCAGGCAGGTAGCGAGTGCAGGGTCCGTTGCTCTGCCCTGTAACTAGAAGGGCCTTGCACAGCATGGCCATGAATTGAAAGAAGCCCCACCAAAATTGCCTAACACTGAGGTTATGGAAGCCATGCAGCACGATTTACTGCTTCAGATTTACATCCAGCTCAGAGGTGCAGATCCCATGGTGCTCTTCTGTGTCTGGTGAACTACAGCTCAACGGCACCTTTGACACAATCACAGTGTTTGGGACTCTAACACATGGGGACTTTTAAAAGCAGACCACGTGGATGTTATGCAGTAAGAATATCTCAGTTATTTTTATCAGTTACAATAGGGAAGAATCCATCTCATTCCATCTATTATTATGTGGAAATTTGTGAGATTTTGTGTCATAATGTTTTTCAACTAAGGCCAAGCATCACACACCCAGACTAAGATACTGAAAAGGCAGCTTGATTTACAAAAGAATAGCTTTATGCACCTCTTACTGCCATGAAACTGTTATGTGTTTTCAGATACTTCTTTCAGATTCAAAAGTTAAACTCTGTACAGCTGGCCCAGAACTTACTTTGAATTTTATTTTTAAGCCTAAAAACTAATAAACGTAATTTTTCAAATTTCAATGTCCAGCTGCCTCTCTGGGGAAGCACACTGGGCTTTAGGTTAAGTATGTATGGTTTTAGCTAGCTTTCCACTGAAACAAAGCAGAATGATGACCTAATTCACCATAATTCTGATTTGAGCAAACTAAACTATGGCATATTCTGTGCTTCCTTCATAGAAAGAGGCAAAATAGTTTTTAAATCCATTTCACCAAATAAATTCAGAATTAGGTGGACAAGACACAGTGTGAAAAACAGAAGAGAGAAGTATCCTCTTCCTAAAAGTCTAAAACTCTGCAGCCAACATGTGTGACACAGAACTTAAATTTCATCTTTGTTGTGTTCTCCTGCCATGACACCAAGTCAACACAATAGCATCTTGTTCCCAGCAGTAATGAGCCAATGAAGAGACTCTCCAGCAGTTAAATCAACATGTTTGGAAGTGCCTTTTTTTTCAAATCTCTTGGTTATTTCAGAAAAAAAAAACACTTTTCAGTTAAAAAGATTTATTAGCTGCCAAATGTTACATGAAATAATATCTGAGGAATTTTATAAGCTACATTTTAAGTTTCAGAGCCAAATTCTGTCAGTAGTTCTTTTGAAACATCACACTTTTAGCCTCATTGGGTAAAAGTGATGAAAACTTCAAATTAATTTCAGTTTCCATAATAATTTCATTAAAAATATACCTGAGGTGAAAAATAAATTACTTCCAAGAACTGCATAATTTCTAAGAATCTCTAAAAGACCCAGACCTAAACCTGCTTTTTTGATACAGT
>KZ506937.1:103597-115832 GCA_002844005.1 Limosa lapponica baueri | reverse complement strand
CTACCCCCGGACTGCCCGCTCAGCAGGCGGATTTCGACTTTTCTTTAATTATACAGAATTCGTTGCCTGAAACGTTGAACCACGGCCCCGGGCAGCGCGGCTGGTGGTTGCCTCCGAAGCGGCCAAGGATTTGGCAAAAGAAAACTTGTCCGTCTGTCACCGAGATCAAAATTTGGATGTGGAGAGGGCAGCCAGGCTCACACCCGTGCTGCAGGACAGGCGGCTGCTTCATCAACGCACACCTACACTTCTAAGCATCTTCACTGCCTGTTAAAGGCACCTTCTAAACTGCAAATTGACCCATCGCGTTTTCGGTCCGCCTTACTTTTGGGCATTGAGAACAGAATGAAGGTGAAAGCAGTAAAACAGCCAGCGGCTTTTCCGAAGCATTAAATAACTAACTCTTTCTGGTTGCTCTTCTGACAACTGAAGAGGTTACTCATGTGCCTACTGAAAAAATAACAATAAAACCCTTAAGGAATCAGCAACAGCAGCAAGAAGCCAGTGAAACATCCCTGACGGCTTTTCAGCAGCCCGAGGAAAGCGTTTTGCCATCGTGCAGCAAGTGGTGGCCCATTTTTGTGGGATCTGGGAATGCCCTTTCCAGGCTCCTCACCCCGACTTTTAAAAGCTCCAAGGAACCTTCCACTTCCAGATTCACCTTTGCCCACTGAGCTGCTGCCTCGTGGTCGCTGTTACGGTTCTGCAGCTCGATTTCACACGCTTTCCGTCATTTTTAACTGTCACACAAGCAAGCTGCAGCACTGTGACACCCTTTCTTTTACCTCTCAAGCAAAAGAATCTCCTGAAAGCATCCAAAAACTACTTGTAAATGCTGCGTAACGTAGCAAAGGGAAAAGGATGAGGAAGGATAAGAAGGGCCTCTCACCTTTTCCAGAACAGCCGAGACAAATTCCTTTTCACAGAAGCATAAGCTTGCTCAGGTCGTGTTTTTGATATAAAACACCAGGAATTGAATCACAATAAGAGGAGCACACGTTGTATCTGCTAATGCACTGGTTGTACCTTTATTGTTTCACCTCGTTCACTAACAATTCAGTGGTGCAAGGTTACCATACACAGTTAGATATCTGCATTGCACACCTAAGGCTATACAGCAAATGGATCAGAATTAGTACAAATACATGAACTATATTTACATTTTGTATACTCAAGCTCCAAATATCGGATATATTTACAAAATAAAATAAGAAAATGAAAACCTGAAATTAATGTACAGTGTTGCTGATACACTCCTTCGCTGGGATGAAATCAGTTTGCAAAGAGATTTGTTCAAGAAGGCCACTTATACAGCGTATACCTTGTATATCTTGAGTACAGAGAGATTAAACACGGAAATGGGGACCGCAATTAAAAAAAAAAAGTATATATTTCAGTGCAACAGCATGTCTAATGTCCAAATTCGGGAACCTTACTCAACTGCACATGAAGTATGAACAAGCAGAGTGGAAAATTAAGAACTGATCCCGGGAAGCGCTGATCATTCAGGACTCCCTCTGCCTCTCGTCCCTGGATCCAAGGCGAGCCAGAGGCAGCTCAGCGCCGCTCGGGATCAGGCCGATAACTTGGCAACATTAGGAATTGACTTAAGACTTACACCTCCATACCCTCAGTCTTCTGAATACACAGCTGATCCCGGTAATTTAAAACCTGTTCCAAATAACATTGGACGCAACCATCTGGTTAGTGTTGGACTAGTTTTGATATCGAATACTTAGAACGCATAAATGGCCTTCTGAACAAAAAAAAAAAAAAAAAGTCAATCCTGTTCTTGAACAGTTGATGTTTTTAAACAAGGAAGCACAAAATTAATACATTCCTGCTACATACAGTACAGTTCAGACCACATATTGGGGTTATTAACCACAATGGAGAGATGCAACGCACACACGTTAGAGACCCATTGTACAGTACATTCAGCAAACCCTTCCAGAGCAGCATCAGGATCCTTCCTTGCAGCAGCAGGGTCACAGCTGCATCTTCCACAAAAACACCCGCCACGGTATTAACCGACACAAACTAAGGCTGTGCAAGAGTAACAGAAAGATGCATATGCATAGGCAGTATTAGTTGATTGTATAGTACCAATGGGTGTTATTCCAAAGCTAATCCTCTTCCTTACCTAATGTGCAATTAATTACAGATGTATAAATATACAATACATTACATAAAATTAAATCCCTGTAAATTAGATAACAAGCAGCAAAAAGGAAAGTCTTTGCTTTGAAATACCTTGCTATTCAGTAATAAGGACTGTTAGACACTGACCAAAAAAAAAACCCCTTCTCAGTGGTCTGGAAATAGTATTCCCTTCCCTTCTGCATCCCAGAATAGAGGAATCTTCTTTAAAAAGGTACTTAAAGTGCATTTCTAAAATACAGTATAAGAGGTTAAGTTTAGTTTTAAAATATCCAGGAAGCTCCAAGAGCAACGACGTGGTTTGCAACGGACAAAAAATGATAATTTTCTTCTTCCTTTTAGTGAGGGACATAAAAAACCCAAACGACAGCACAGTTTCACACTGATTCTCTCCGAGAAATGCCACCCCCTGGTACTCCCAGTGCTCGTGCTGGGTGGGCTGGCAGGCCCACGGCACGACGCTTAGCCTGCAGCGGCGGAGTCCCGGGAGCTGTCTGACTCCAGGACCTCCCGCACGCGCAGCACGTCACCGAGAGCAGGGCTTTCACTGTCCAGAGAAGGCAGCTTCCAGCACATTTCTCCCCTCTTGTCCCGCTTCTAAAAAGAAATGTCTAACATTGGGCTAGACCAAAAAAGCTTTAAAGTGAATGGAAACCCTTTTTTTTTTTTTGCTTTGTTATTCATTTAAATAAAACTCGAATTTGTTTCAGTCCAGTTTTAAGTAGGGAAGCTGATGTCTCAAACTGGGCTTCAGGAACTGGTGAAAAACCGTAACTGTGTGTCTTTATGTCAGACCGAAAATAGTAATGCCCATTTGAACTCTGCACAACGAGAATCTATTTTGTCACAGATTATGCAGCTTTAAGAGATACGGATGCTTAAAAATAGAATTTTACTCTTCTGATGATCTGTTATCCACACAGACATCAAGTCATCAGAAGCTGCTCGGAGTCTTTAGGTAGAAGAGTAACATTTACGCAACGCAGCTGTAACATTTCCAGCTCCGTATAAAATAAGCATCTGTCTCTTCCTGCTTTTAAAGGAAGATCCCTTAATCATGTTTCTGTGCAATGCCTCTATCCCCTTAGGTCATTCTCTGGCTTATCCAAAGCAAAGACTTCGCAAACTAGTTTTCTTCTAGTTAAAAAAAAAAATAAAGAAAAAATTAAAATGCTGTCAGTGTGTCACAAAATGCCACCAGCTAAATTGCTACCCCTCCTCAAACTGGTTCCACTTTCATTATAAACGGCGGTGATGGCAGCAACAACTTGGTGCTTAAAATTAATCTAATTCTTGAGATCGGCTTAGCTCCAGCTCGGGGAGCCCTCTTGCAGCACTAACAGTCTTACGCATCCACACACTGGAAGTGCATTACCATCCATTGCGTAACAAAGGAATATCATCACTGTATTAAGAGTCACACACAATTAAACAAGACAAAACCAGAAGAAAATTAAAAAAAAAAACCAAAACCAGAAACACAAAACCACATCCCTATAATGCTCCTGGGTCCCCAGGATGCTCCCTCGCTCTGGCTTCCAGTTCTGAAATAAATCTGAGGACCATAGAAGATAGCATGAGCATGTGATTTAGCTTGAGTACTATCTCAAAAGATATAAAGATATGTCCTAGCAAGTGTCAGGCTCCATCTCCCTGCTCCTTTGCCAACCATGCTTTTAGGAGGTCTCATTATGCATTGCACTTTACTGAAGAATGAAAACCCCATAAAGCTAAAAAATTGCTCAACTGATGCCAGTCCCACACAGACTTTTGTTCCACAGAATTCCCAATGCATGGCATGACCTGCTGCTGAGTGAGCTGAATCAAAACAACCCTCTTGAGCTGGAGTGTTCCTTGGTGTGCCTAGTGTAATAGAGGAACAAGACCCTTTACCTCTCCATCGAGAGGTCAGAACCTCAGGATGAAACTCCTGGACATTCCCCAGGGTAGAGCTGGCCCTATCACTGCCCAAGGTAAGTCAGGAAAGCACAGCAGCCTGGGATGTAGTGAAAGGAAACAACCACCTCCTCTCCACAACAACCTCCCTGAAGACAAACCTAAGAAAGATGAGTTAACATCTCAGGAAATTCATTCTGCTTCCCTTTCTTGGGGCAAGGATCAAACATTTGGCCACAAAGAGATCCTAGACTGCAGGTCAAGAACTACCACCACCCAGCTCATCTCCAAGAAGCCAGTTATTACACCCCACTGACCAGGACCAGAGTCCACTTTATCCTTCTTCCAGGAAGGATTAATTCTGAAGTTAAAACTAACTAGGGGCTTTTAGCTAATGAAAACTGTAGCAGGGAAATTAGGAGGCCTTCAACAGTTATTCCAAAAGGAAGTGAAAGTGTCCTGCTGTTCCCTGGAAAATACTGCAAGTACTAGAGGTCTAGAAAGGATTTTGTAGATGGAGGACACTTTCCCTGTGAGCAGATGGGATGTCATCGGACTTTAACAGAGAAGGGATGCACGCATAAAGCAGGCCTTTCAGACTGATGCCTTAGAACAGTCTATCCTTACACACCAACGACAACCCCCAATCTCTCCCAGGAGAGGTGAGAACTGTTGCTACAGGAACTCAGAGGTCAGGAGTAAAGGCAGAAAGAGGAGACACTGCCCTCCTGTGGTGATCTCCTGAAGGCGCTCCAGGGAACCACCACACTTGCGTTTCCACTTAACACTCTCCATCCGACAAATACGAGGCTGAGCATCTAAAACTTTAGGGATTATATCTAATATTTCAGCGATGTGGTTTATTTTTCCTCACATCAGCACAAGTCCTGTCTCCTCAGCTCAGTCCAGAGGCAGAGGAGTGAGTGTGAACGTGCTGGGGAAGAGTTCAAACCAAACCCTGTTCACCTGCACCCCCTGCAGCAGGAGCTCAAAGGCAGATTATTCCAACCAGCCCCTCTTGGTTTGTTCCCTACCTTTTCCCAGCTCATGCCTTAGCCTGTTGGACCCTGGAAACTCAAAAATTTGCACCAAGTCCAAAATCCAGTCTGCCCAGATAGATTTGTCCAATATCAGCTTTCAACAGAGTTTAAATTAGAGGCTGGATCCAGAAAGCCTGAGGAGCTATTGCAGTTCCTGGCTGGGTAATGTCTAGAGAGAAGAATTTATCTTCCCCTGGCATTAGAAATTTGCCCTGAGGGAACTCAACGACTATGCCAAGTCACAAATTGAATGAAAAACCTGGAGCAGCCTAGACAGACAACAATGGACAGTGGGACAGACACCAAAAGGTCAGTTGAAATGGGAAAACAATTGTTATAAGAAAAAAATAAATAATGATGTTGTTTTTTTTTTTCTTTTTTAGAGTCGTGCATAATCACTCCATTTTTTTGATTTTTTTTTTTTCCTTTCTCTTTTTGTTTGGCCACATGCTACTAGTATGATTCTCAGTACAAGTGAAAAGAAACAAGGTAGGGTTAGAATACCTAGAAAATGTGCTGAAGGAGCTGGGAAGGTAAGGGATGTTAAGCCACAGGATTACATACAAGAGAAACTGTCAAGAATCACAAAGAGAAAATGAGAGGTAACACTTGATCTATCGGAAGGTGAGTTAGGGAGAACAGATGAGAACGTTACATGGACTCAGTACTTCAGCTGGCCCGTGCGTCTTCGAGCCAGTTTTGACCTGCACGAGAAAGAAGCAAAAAAGTATTTGTTGAATTCTGGAAGTTTCTTTTTCTTCCCTCCCCACAGTTTGTCCACGTTTTTTTTTTTTTAATTCTTTCGTATAGTCCTACTTTACTCCATATGTTTAGAAAGCAAAACGTATCAAGGGCTGCAATGAGAAAGACTTCTCACTCTTCTGCTGTGCTCCTTTAAAGGAAGACGGGATCTTTGAGGACTGCACTGCTAGGAATTAATTGATGCTGTGCACCAATAGCTTAGTTTTTATTTTTTTTTTAACTGAAAGGAAGAGCTACTGTAGCATAGTAAGATGTCTCCAGCAAGCAGGGGATGTCTGTGACCGCTGTTAAAAGGAGGGCTTCTAGAAAAGTTCAAAAAAGTGAAGGAAATGAGAATTTTTGCAGTAGCTCACAATGAAGAGAATGAAAAGGCAGTCCAGACCCGCCGGCGCAGAGGCAGTAAGAAGCTTTATAAATCTGTAAAATAGCAATATAAGGAAACCATTTTGTGGCCTCCAAATGTAGTATTGCGTGAAGGGTAGCACACATGTTCAGACTGGATACATCTGTCAAGAATGTCACACGCCAAAGCAACAGCCACTGCATTTCCTGAAATACAGGGCTCGTTTGAGCTTTTGTTGCTGTTGTTGCCCACCCTCCTCCCTCCTACAGTTCATCCATCTTGTCAAATTCTTCAGAACAAGATTAAATTCTGCGACGAGCTAGTTGCTTCTGACTATCTCACCATCTTTATGCTTTGCAGCATTGTCTGCCCACGAACTGCCTCTTACCGTATTGTGCCAGCAAGAAGTGGGTTGAAGGCATATAACCAGTCGTTCATGTCCTTGTCATTGATGGCCTGGAGCAGGACCCCGCGATGCTTTGTGCATACACCAAATGTGTTGGGTGTCTGGAATATTAAGGACAATTTAAAATACTGAAGTCTACAAGCACAGAAGCTGATGCAGACTTCCTCTCTGAGGCAGACTTTGCTACGTCCCATTCCTAAAAACCACAAAGCCTAAGGTCTTTCATTTAAATTACACTGGTCATTTGGATATTCATATTAGTCAGTCAAATGGGACATCTTCTACACAATATAGTTTTAACTCATGAGCTGCTGAGATGGAGCAGTAAAGTTAAATTGATTCCTTGCAGGATGTTTGTGTGTGTTGTTTTGTTTTTTTGGTTTGGTCTTTTTTTTGTTGTGGGTTTTGTTTGGGTTTTTTTGTTTGTTAGGTTTTTTTTCCACAAACAAACCACACAACCCCCAAACACCACATAAACAAAGCTACAAAAGCCAAACACACAGAGTGATGGCACCAACACCTGCTCATAAAAGCAAATACCATGCATAACAGCAGCCATTTTCAGTCTCTTGTATAACTGTGTCCAATACATAAGAAACCCTCAACAAACTTGGAACTTTCTGGGCAGAATCATCAGATGCCAGACATTCTCCAAGACACAGATGCATTTTCCTCAGACCAGAAATGACACACAGGATGGTACGGATGCGCTACTACCTGTAGCGTTCCTGCTCTATGAATAAATAAACAATGGCTCTCAGACTGACCTTCACCATTGCCTGTTGATCCTCACTGTATTCCACCTGAGCTGTGGACAAGTTTATGATTCCTCTTTCTACAGGATCTTTGTCACTGTTGTAAATAAAAACATAGGGACGGCGAACCACCACAAAGTGCTTGGCCCAGGAGCTGGAGAGTGGCTCCTTGAAGTGGAGGTATCCTTTCTTTGAGACCACAGAGCTGGAAAAAAAGTTGCAATCAAAACAAATCCACAGATAAACAGGAATACTTTTCCCCTCAATAAGGCACCTACTGAGTATCCCTATTAACTGCAAAACACTGTATGAGACACTTGATCCTTAATACGTTTTGTCTGCCATGGTATTATGAAAGAGTTCTTCTATAGCATGTTGAATTTTGTCTTCAAGAAGTACGCAAAAGCCTGACAGAAAGAGGGACCCACAGAGATCTCTACTTCAGTGAACTTCAGCCAGGGTTTTGATGATAACAGATATTATATTTAAGTCACTGAAAATCCTGTTCATTAAGTAGATACAGGGAACGAATGCTACAGAGATCAAATATCAACACAACCCTCATCAATCCTGCCTCCATCACACAGGACTCTGCAGTTCTGCTGTCACCTGTTTAATTTACCTTCCTCAAATGGGGTAAAGAAACTACAAGTCTCAGAATGCCCTTGCGACAGCTCTCAGGAAGCCACGATCATACGACAATAAAAAACCTACCCTGGTCTGATTTCCTCAATATCAGGAACGAGGTTTAGGAATTCATTCTTTCCAGCTCTGGCAAGATAGGAAGTTTCTACTGTAGGTATTAGCTGGAACTGTTCCACCTCATGACAGGGACTGGAGGCACGAGAATTTGCTTCTGGTGTCCTTTAATTAAAAAAAAAAAAGCCAAGAAAAGTGAATTACAACAAACCAACTGAATATGACAATGGAATTTAAAGTGCATCTACAGCCCAGCCCATCTCACAGGTTTTATTGTCCAGTCCAGACATTTTACATTACATTGGATCCTTTTGTACAATACTAAATAGCATTTCCCTTGAAATCTGTGGAATAAAACCTACAATAACTGCTAGTAAGTTGTTTGCCCACTACTTCCTCGTTTCTCTTGCCAAACACAGTCACAACAGGGACATATGTCTTACTGTTGGTAGTACAAAACACACTACTTTGTCAGCACTCTTCCTCTCAGGGATGTTACACTGAGAAGGTACAAATTACAATCTTTCACTAAGTAGTTATTCCCAATGTCATCAAAAATATCTTCTATAGATACAGCTGAGAAAGACAAACACAGATCACTGGCCAAACTGGTTTATTCTGGGTTGTTGTTAGTAGGTCTTTTTAACAGACCTCTGAAAAAATGCTTGTGGACTTTACACCCTGAAGATGCACTGCTCACTGGAACGACAAGCATCTGACTGTTCTTTCAGCACAAAGAGAAAAAACAACACTTCAAAAGAACAAAATGGGGACAAATAACTGTGCAGAGTGATTGGAGAAGATAAGGCAAGGGGCTGTACAGAGAAATATCTGAAAGTAGGGGAAAAATAATCAGAAAACACAGCAAAGAGATTTGTGAAGCACCGAGAAGTAATGTTTTCCTGTTAATACCCTGTACGTACTTCTGATCAATTGAATTGCATCTTGAATCCACCAGCGAAGGGCAGGTAGATGAAGGGGTGAGGGTAGCACTGCTGAAACTTGACACTGATGGGTCCCGCCCAATTGGAGAAATATCCGACAACTAAAAGGACAAATAAAGGTAAAAATATTACAGAAGAGGTTTTTTTTGTAGCTAGTGTTCAGTCCTGGCTAAAAAATAGCACTCAGCATGTGGAAGGCTCAGGTAATAGGAAGATTAGCCATTTCCCTACTCAGTAGTCTAAATGAAGAAAATTAATATGAAGTGTTTTGTCTCTTCACAGTATCAACAGAGTCCACAAACTACAAATATATTGCTATGTACTACAAATACAGTGCATTGTAGTGCATGAAATATTTACCTTACAATCACTGATGCTGTTGTACACCTGGTTAAACTCCCGGTTGAAAGTGTGAGTGAGAAGCTGCAGACACTAAGGGAGGAGGGGAACAGACAAAACACAGAAAAGAATTTCACATTTAGATTTTCAGAGAAACTTGAACACAAAAGGCAATTTGCCAAGACACGCTTGGCAGCTCATGAAAGAATAAACAAATTCTAAATTGCTGTGAAAAATCCCAGGAGGAGGAGGGAATAATCACTTCTCTTGATAAAATTAGAAAGTCTCATTTACTACTAATGAAAGGGGGAATGAGGTTCAGCCATAGCACAAACCCAGCCACCGGCACTGGCTGGTGAGAACGGATTATTTCACTCTAGAGCACACTAAAATGAAACTCACACAATACTGGATATTCACCATGCTATCTAAAAAGCCCATCATTAATCTTAAATCATCTTTGGCACCTCAGTTTAGACCCAGGATGCTTTTCTCATGTTATACCTTGGTGGCCAGCTCTTTCTCCCGATCCACCAGGCTCTCTATGTCTGCGGAGTCGTAGCCGCTGCTCTCGCTGGGCGTCACTGCACTCTCAAACGTCGTCGTCGAAATTT
Source organism: Limosa lapponica baueri (assembly GCA_002844005.1). Lineage (NCBI taxonomy): Eukaryota > Metazoa > Chordata > Aves > Charadriiformes > Scolopacidae > Limosa > Limosa lapponica. The sequence goes on along the minus strand of KZ506937.1, from coordinate 105,874 downwards.
GTGAGGAAATGCTGGTGGAGGTACTGAGGGTTCCACTGCTCAGACTGGGAGACAGTGAGTCACTCAGGGACTTGGGGATGCTGTCACCGAGCTTTTCACGAAGCAGAAGGAAATGTCGGGTTTTTTCCACCTGGTAAGAAAGGAAATCAGTCAGTATCGTCTGCTCCAGGATGTTGCCTGTTCTGCAGGCACTGAATTCTTATACATTCTTTTAAGATTCATACCAGTAACATTGTCCCAGGGGAGGGGAGTTTACAATAGCACTAGAAGTTGAATCCACCTTTGTTAAATACACTGAGACTCTGAGCTGAAGATTCCACTCAGCAACTAGCCACAGACTTTCTACTTCCTCTGCTGGACAATTTACTTAAATCTTAACTTTGAGAACAAACTCCGATTTGGGAACCCGTTCAGCTCCGAAGGTCTCTCAGCAGGTAGACTGAAGACAGATTCAGAGGTACAGTTGTGCTTTTCCTTTCACTTCCCTGATCTCTTTACTCACCTCGTGCAGCAGCTCCAGTTTCTCCAGTTCCCACTGATGCTCTAGAATGAGGCTGTCACCCCGGGGCCTCCAACCTGCCAGGTTCTCTTCTCCTCGCACATATGCCACAGATGTATCCAGGACTTTCCTCCTCCTCCTCTGCATTCCTGAGCATTAAAAAACCAACATGAGACATCTTAAAAACATAGCCAGAGGGATGCCACTAAGAAACACTCGGCAATTAGCAATCTGCGAAGAGCCAACACTTGTGCTGTTTGGCTGGGAATATAGAAGGCAATGATTTCATTAACAGCAATTACACATCCCAAAGAGTTTTGTTTTAGTCCAGCCTTCTTACTTCATTCAGATATTTTCTATTGACACAATATAATGCAAACTCCTGTTCAGTCTAATTCAGCACAAGAACTTCAATTTCTAGATCTCAGAGGAAAAATATACTGATACTACGTGAACTACATTCCTTCCGAGTTATCAAACTTGCATCAGATATCAGCAATATCTTCAAAAGACCAAGACAAAACTCTATTGCTGCAAAACCAAGTCTCGACTGTGTTAGTTATGAGCCGTGTATTATGCCCCCTAAGTCTGTGACTCCGGTACGTGCCCAGTTTCCTGATCCACTGAGAACTTCACATTTTCTGACATGAGTGAATCCTTGGTTCACCAGTGGTAAACACAGAACCAAGTCAAAAGTAAAAGCACGTGTTCCATTGCTCCTACGAAACACAGGAACTGCCTCCCATCAGGACAGAAGTGTTTACTCTCTTTTGTCTATGAAATTTTCTGCAACATTTCAGTTTGCAGCATCTTTATTGCTTGAACACCCAGTCACTGCTTACCTGGACTTCCTGTGTCTGCCATTTTGCATAAACTTAATTCATAGATTCCGGTTACTCGATTGCTGTTCACAAGAGAGGGGGAAAAAAAACCCTGTTATCTTCAGAAATAAAGTACACTAGCTTTAGTTCAGTAGTCCCCAAATTAGAAGTTTAAGTACAGTTGTTAGTTAGAACTACATAGAACTACACCTGAATTCTAATCTTGACATAAAATAGCCAGGACAGACTGGAAGATCTCTAAAAATGACATTTCCCCCATGTTCCCCTCCCACCCCCCCATGAGACTCCGAGAGCAGCTGCTGCAGTAAAGTCCAGGTCAGGATCAGGGTCATCTACGTGCAACCTTGCAAAATACATCTCTCTTCCCAACTGCTCAGTCAGAAGGCTGGAAAAGGGGTCAGTAAAGAGAGAGGCCACCAGAGTTTCACTGAAATAAATGCAAGAAAGAAAGTTCAAAACCAGACTGGAGAACTCTAATGAGGTAAACTTTCAAGGAAGAAATAAAGAAAACGAAGCTACATTCTGCCCACGTGCTCCAAGAGAAAAAGCTGTCAGCATATGCTGACATAAGACATCAATACTAAAATTGGTAACTGAACTTACGAATCTGGAGATTTGGAGTAGCCACTGCCAAAGAGATTGCGTAGGGATCGTGGTGGGGAGATCTTGGCATCTCGCGAGTAAAAGACCATACAAACATCCTTTGTTATAACGGCAGGCTGGATGCAGTGGTCAAGCTAAGAGAAAAAACAGTAATGAATGAGTGGCTGCAGACAACTATGCCAAGTTACATGGCTTCCCTCCTTTTAGACAGCTTTTTGAAATTTGTTCTTGTTTGGGTCTTTGGTGAAAGCTTTTCATATGTGTTTCTCTGAAAGAGAACTGTCAAATTTCTTGATGCATCTTGTGGGTGAAATAATTGTACTCACAAAACAA
>KZ506937.1:44930-59958 GCA_002844005.1 Limosa lapponica baueri | reverse complement strand
TCTCCTAATTTTTCACAATAGCAACCACAGTTACTAGAAGGAGTACTAATGAAACTGGAGTGCAAGGACAGCAAGGAACAGAAGCAGACGGGACTAGGTCAGGAGTTTTACTTCTCCTAATAAATCCTACGAGGGAAAAATAAATACTATCTATTACCAAAGCAACTACTTAATCCAGATGGCATTTATACACAAACCTGATCAGCTGAAAATGCACCAAAAGAGTCATCAAAAAGAGCTGTGGGCCTCTGAGGGAAAATCTAAAAGATGAGGATCCATAACACAAGACAAAGAAATGTAAAGAACACTCAACAAATTAGCGTCTTTACAAACCTTGGGCACTTCTGGAGCAGATACCAAAAGCAAACCAGAGTTCTACCTACTTCAAGCATAACAGTCTAACACTACTTTAGGCAAAGGACTAAACATTTTAACCAATTCTGCTGTGCTATATTTCTGGGCAATGCTTCTAGATAGGTTTAACCTTAGATCAAGCTTTTCACACACTTGCATGTGCAAGTTTCAGGCTAAAATATTACACTGCGCTCTTTGTTCAAATATTACAGAGATACAAGAAAGTATGTTCTTTTCCTTGTACTTCTTCAATAATTCTGCTTTCACTGCATAGATAGCTTCTTTACTAACTTGATCACTTTATATTTATAGCACTTTTCCTGCACAGTTCTGCTTCTTTCAAATTTCAGAAAGTAGAACTATTGACATGTACTGAAAGAAACATTCCTCTGCATTCCTTATGTTCAGTGGTTCATTAGATTACAATCCCTTTTCCGAAGGAGAAAAAGGATTAACAAACAAATTCAAGGAAGAACACCTGAACAAACTTTTCTGGGTATCTCAAAGAAGAATAGGTAGAGTACGTGAAGGTCACGCGCAGCTACTGCAGAAAATGGCAACAACAATCTAAGAGGCAGCATTTCTGAGTTGCTACCAAGTCAACAGATACTGAAGGAGCTGCACACACTTTTATTTGCAGCACAAGTTTTTCTAAAGGAAGGTACAAAAAAGTTCAACCATTTTTTGATATCAGAAGTCTCCCCATGAACTTTTCACACTGCTCCTATTTCATCATCATATCAGGCTAGCACACGCTTCCCTACTTTCACAACCAGTGGAAGCTACCACAGGAGACTTCTTTCCACAGCTCCCTAAAAACATTAAGTACTATGTTGCATCACTTGCACGAGGAGCAGCATCCAACTTCATTACTAGGGGCAAAATAATCCTTAAACGTAGAGTGTTTTGACAGATTTTAACACTAAAGCTATTTCCAAAAAGATATCATAAAAGAAACGTACTCAAGGGTCCTGCCCTCACTTGTGTTCTTCTGTATCTTACACAAATACAAGCCCTTGTGTGACTGGTACCTCCCTCATCACCCTCTCCTGCCACGTTGATCAGCCGTTGGGAGACACGATGCAGTAGTTATCAATTACTCTACCTTTTTAGGTGAGAAGACTCCCAGAGTTCCTCCATCTTCCCGAATGGCAACTCCCATTTCTGCCAACAATGCCTCCCTGAGGGAAAAAAAGCAAGGTATTTACCACATTTTAGGCTTTTAGACAAAATAAAGTCAAATGAAAGCCATGCAATGAAATGCTTTCAAGACACTCAACCAGCCTATCCACTGACCAGCCAGCCAGGACTGTCACCACCTCGTAGCTCAATAGGACAAGTTTCTAAACTGTAGTCCTGGAGTTTATAGGCCTGCACAATGGCAACAGCAACAATTTTACTGAGATTTAACAGCATTTAGTGCAGTAACGTATCACGAGATAAGGACATTTTAGGACACTGCATTCATTACTTCTTTAAAGAAAGTTAAAGTCTGTTCTAAATTTAAATATTTAATTTAGGTAAAAGGAGCTACCACTACTCATAAATTTACAAAGACTTAACTGGCTCTTACTGATCTAATATAGAAAGTACCCTCTCCCTCTTAAGACATAAAAAGGATTGTATTGGGTCAAACTGTTCATGTAACACAGTATTCTTGGCTTTGACAAAGCACAACAGTGACGTCAACACAAAAGAATAAGAACATGGCAAACACTGTGATATTTTCCCCAAAGTATTCTCACAGTCTCACAATTTCTCCCTAACAAATTTCCAGAATTAATGGTGGTATTTCTTTTGAACAGCTATCCAAACTGATTTTGTTGTTGTTTTTTGAGGCTTTGTCTATTTATTTTTCTTAATTCAGCTCCTAGCATCATCAACATCATGAAATAAAGACTTCCACAGCTCACCCATGTACTGTGAGAACTTCCTATTTGTTTCAAATCACCCGTTACCCACAGAGTCCCTCAGCTCTGTCAGTGGATAATCCATCTCCATCCACTGTCTTTATATACCTCTCACGATTTTATGGACCGCTCAGTCACACTGGTTCCAGGCAAAGATGTTCTCCTTACATATTTTGTAAGCTTTTAATACTCTAATAAGTAATGCTCTGTTTGGTTGCACCCAAATTTCTGACAATTATTAAGCATCTGTCTTGTGGCTCTAAGGCACAATTCCAACCAAAGCTGGAAAACCTGGAGCTGTTTCATAATTTTAGATACTCTGATGCTAAGAACTTAATCTTTTCTGCTTAACTTCAGGGCCGGATTTTTTGGAATGTAAGAGAATGGTGGAAGGGGGAAGAAAGAGACCAGGACTCCCCGCCGCTTCACAGCAAAGCCAATGTGGCAGCTTAGGACGTTACCTGAATTACGATGGTAAACGCTTTAACTGTAGGAAACATCGGAAAGAATATGGCTCTCTCTCAGCATTGCCCCCACTGCTATATATAACACAAAGGCCAGCAGAATTATCACTGAGCACTATTCTGCTGTTCCATTGCTTTTGAATAGAGTAACATACTCTGTTTTCCACACTTCACCATTTTTTAGATACCATCCACATCCACAGCACTTCCGATTCCTGACCTTTCCATCCTAATGGCCTCGGTTTTCCTCAGCTTCTCTTCCCATGTTTCATTCAGCTCTGCAATGATCTTCTCGGATTCCTGTGTGAAAGTCCCAGAAGCTGTTTTACAATTCTTCTCAAAGCTCATTACATAATACACAAAGCAATTAAAGTTTGTGCTCCGTTCTAGACCTCAAATTAATTTTGGATATAAAAAGTACCCTCAGCACTTCAAAACTCTAAGTCGTCTTCCTTAATTTTTAAAAGGGTAAATAGCCCTGAAGGCAAGCTGAGAAGAAAAGACGACTTCATATCTAACCACAGTCAGACGTTAATTTGAACCACCTAATTTTATTTTATTTCTTTTTTAAATCTGATTTACAGACATCATTCAGTAACTGGATGCCAAGGAACTGCAGAGACCACACTGTTATTGCCATGGCAACAGCAGGTTTCCAATAGGAAAGGGATATGCAGTGTGTTTTCCAGCCCATTCCAGTCCCTGTGGCAGCGTCTCATGGACAAGACATGAGAATGAAGCATAGATTCAACACAGCCAGCTCTCCCCACTCATCCACCCATGGAGACTGGGGGGGGGCTTTCATAAAAATTAAGAAATACTTCACTGTAATGCACTTTTGATGCGGTTCAATTCTATGCAGAATTGGGACAAGGCCGCTATTGTCTGGATAAAGCATGCTTTTCTGTGTGCTTCACATTTTAATCTGTGGGGGCTGGGCGAACACAACAGTGGCAGGATTATTCTTCCTCCTTTTTTCAACTTTAGGCTAATTTGGTTTTCTGAAAGCTGAGTGCATTTGCTAGTCAGACTTTGTCCAAACTAGTGCTGACCAGGCCTCCTGAAGTCTATACTTATGATCAAATTTTCCATAATTACCACTGCACCAGAGGACCTGTAAACAAGAACTGAGATTTTCATTTATAATTTAGTTGCAGCTCCAGGCTACAATTAAACCTAAGTCATCCTTACAGGAAAGGCTGCGCACGAACCCAGTTTCTAGCCCATCGTGTTCTTTTTAAGGTGCGAGTGGGTTTCAGACAAGTTCCTACAGAAACAGTAGCACACTGGATATAATTATGAAGGAAAAGTTCTCCTGGGTTTATTGCTATTTAGCCTTGGGAAAGACCAAAATAAAAGCCTCCTTAATCTACAGCGATACCTACCTTTAGGCGTTCAATTGCCTCTTCTCCTCCAGGTGTTGACATGATTCTTTCCTGTATACTGGACACAGAGTTTAAGCCCACCTGACTACTGAGAGAGCAGGAGGACGGAGATGCCGTGAGGGACCCCATGGAGGCTGTGGAAAAATTGCCAGGACGTTGATTCTCGGAGGCTAGCAAGTATCTATGCTTATTGTTCTGAAAATCTTTCAAATCTGGGAGAGAGACACACAGACAGAGGGAAGGCAGAAAGACGGGAAATAGGAAAACAGGAAGAGGGAAGGAAGAGGAAAAAGGAAAGGAAGGAAATACCAGTGTAAGAGGAAAGCATTTAAGCAGCAACAAGACAAGTTTTGTAATTTTTAGATGGTAGTTCTGAAACAAATTTTTAGTATCCATAACATAACGATAACTCAGTTCGGACCCTGAGGATTATTAGTAAGGACTGCATCATAAACCATTTTGATCCAAAAAGCTTGAAAAAATAAATTACACACTTGCCAAAAAATAAACCATCCCTTTCCTGACCGAACACTAAACTGAGCACCGTGGGGCTCAGACCAGGAGCAGATTCAGTTCCGCATGAATTTAGTAACGTTTTGGGCTGAAGTCTGAATAGAACTCAGCAAAACGTTCTCTTCCAGACGCCTTTAATCTAAAATAATGATTAAGTAAATCTTTATCACAGCAGTGGTTCTGCTGAACCACCCCGACCCCACGGACAAAGAACTACCCCTCCTTAAATTCTCACGGGAGAGTGTGTAAATCTCCCGTCAGGCGGTGACGGGGAGGAGAGAACACAAGTTCCCAACAACATCATTCTGTTACTTCTTGACCCTCCTTATCTGAAAAATTAAAATCTCAGATACCTGCTCAGTGAAATATCTGACAAGGCTCTCATACTTCAGAAGAGGCTTTAAAGCTTTTTGGTCTTAGTTTAGATGAGGAAGGCCCAAAAAATAACCAAAATTTAAAGAGGCAGCTTTTGTAGCCTTAAAACCTAAAGGCCTGAAAGATGCCTCTTTGAAAGACAGAAAACAAGGAAAAGGTGCATGAATGATTTAAGAACGAGTATCCAAAGGCAATTTATTTTAATCTAACTTAGCTTCTCAGATATGTCTGTAAATCATATCCTCAGAATAATCACACAAAAAATCCCCATGGAATCAGACAACTAAATAGCTCCGTTTTAATAATTTTAATAGTTTTTAAATCTATTTTTTAAAAAATACTTTAAAATAAGTATCCTTCAGAAATAAACAGGTCAAGTCAGACCTTCCAAGTTATAAACAAGGGCTTCACGCTTACAAAAGTGAGATCCTCGCCCAGACATTGCATAAATTTCCATGTCCTCCTACATCTCCTCTCCTCTCCCCCTGAACAATTCTGCTATTGTCAGCCCCGTGCCCTAGTTCACTCCACATTGAACCTGCTGTTTCAGCCTCAGGAAACCAGTGATTGCATCGAGTCAGTTTGAAAACCACCATCTGCAAATCCGGGGAAGCAGGGGTGGGAGTTTTAATAGAAGAAAAGCAGGTTAAGGCAAGGGAATGCCATCGGGATGAGGAAAGCAGGCATGACAGAGCAGGGAGGATGAAGTCTCGAAAGGCCCACAGACGCATGCACTCCTGAAGATAAAGGAAGTGGCGCTTGCAATAGCTGTCAGAATCGCCCTTAACCACAGAGAACCAAACCCCTCGACATCATGCACGCTTCTCCTGGAGCCTGCAGCTTTCACACGGATGACATATGCACACGCTGGAAGCAGCATCAGAACGTCAGACAAGGCCAGGATGAGTCTTTACACCACCAGTAGCTTTAGTCTTAGGAAATTTCAGACAGATCTCTTCCAGCTGATACTGTTTGAGCGGGGGTGAAGACGACTGACTGAAAAGCATTTAAGAAGTCTACCAACCCAAAATTCTCATAGAATACTCTTCTCTTGCAATGGACTACATATTTCCTTTTCATAGAAGCAAACAGTAGAACAGAAATAAAATGCTATTTGCTGACTGGGTTTACCCCTATTAAGTTAATCATCTGCAACCAAGTATTTGAGCTCAAATAAGAGACCTTCATCAGTATAAGATGTCCAAGTTTGCTTGTTTTTTTTTTTAAAAGAGACTATACAAAATAAATAAATCTAAGTCTCCAGGAGGAACTGGTAACATTTCATCTTGAGTTAAACAACTGACACATTTAAAACTAATACTTCTGGTGGAAGAGATGTTAAAAGGAGAGGAAGGCAGTTGAGCAGAAGCTGTTTCAGTTGAATAACTTGAGAAAGATTTGAGAAAAAGAATTTCTGTTTTGAATCTAAACTGCTGGCTGCTGTGAAACAGACTTAAGAATCACTACTCTCCCTTCTATATTCTGCCAGAAAGCAAGAAATGAACAGATGTTACATTTCAAACTTTGCATTTTTGTGTTGACTGTGGACTCAATCTAAGAAACTCTAGTTAAGCTGGTTTCCATGAAACTGCACTGCGTTCCCCAGTGAGTGCTCTGTCTGGGATTTCCCTGTGAGAAATGCTGGCATGCAAAGCTCAGTTAAAAGCTGACCCAGAGAAAGCAGGTTAAAAAGAGAACCACACAATACACACATTTGCCTCCACTTCCAGAGTATTCATCTCCCATTGGATCAACTGAAAGGAAGCAGGAGGGAAAATACAAGAAGGATCAAAATTGAAGGTTCACCAGTGACACAGGAAGGGAACAGAATACTACTTGATGTTTAAAGAAACAAAACACAATTTTCAGTAACATGTTTTTTTCAGTTTTGATTTAGAACCAAAAAACACAGACTGTACTAAGCATGAAAGCACCTGCATTTCATTGTCTTCTGGCCCCATTCTCTTAAAACAAGCAAACAAAAAGATAAATACATGATACATATCTTTGTAAGCAGCCTGTGACTAAGCCAGGACTTCTGCTTCACAGGCAAACAAGCTCTGACAAATCAGAAGCTGGTGCAACATTCACTTCTTTTTTTTGGGGGTCAAAGAATCTTTTAATCCACTGGAATACACTCTGTGTTTTTATGGACATCTCCATCACTAGGAATTAAATCACTGTTCATATTATAGAAGAATGTAGCAGCTAGAATTGTAGTTTATTTGTCTTGTTTGGAATGAGGATAAGGAAATAATTCAGGCACAAGTGTGTTCTGGTGCTTTAAGAAGTTGTTGGCAAAGCAAATCAGCCCAATACTGCTCTGCCAACCTAACTCAAAATCTCGCCCCAAAAGAATTCATTATTTATTCACAAGCAGCTGTTTCATAGTTAGCTATTTTGAGATGAAAAATGGTTTGTCACTCAGGGCATTGTCTAATAGGAACTAGTCATCGTTTTCTTTTCTCAGCAAGGATGGCATTGAAGCCAGGTATCGACTAATCACCTTAACCCTTTAAGGAGGAAGAAGAGATGCTTTCTTTCTCAGTATGAAATTAAGTTTCTGTATCTCAACTCTCCTCCTTTTATTGGCAGCCAGGCAAAAAGTCCTCCATAACTCACCAGGGCAACTCCTGAATGTGTAATTCTATTACACCAAATCATTTCTACAGTAACAGGAAACTCAACCTCCATGTTCTTCCTTGAGAGTTTGAAGGTGGCCTGTCAACACTACAGACAATCCTAGGATGGGCTGCTTAAAGACAGAAGAGGTTATCACTTCTAAAACCATGATCAAAAATAATATCAGCACCTACATTTAACCTCCACGTTTTAAACCCCTTTCTCTCACAGGCCCAGCTCTCCCTCCTCTGCAAGAAAGGCCAATCTCAAGATGTTAAGGTCTGTTTAATCCACTTACTGTCAATAATATCTCCCAGCCCTTGGGCACGCAGGAGATCCTTAAGCCTTGTCACCTCCTCCTTCAGCTCACGCACCAGCTTGGCATTGGGATCTTCATTGATAACAGCATTGCATTTAATCTGTTTTGCACGATCAGCATATCTGGAACCAGATCAAAACAACAAAACCTTACAATGAACACATAAATGCTTATATGCAACACAGGAATGCAGCAATACAGGAGACAATTAGCTTGCAGCTGTATGCCAGAAGAGCATCCTGGATTCTATTCAACCATGCATTTGAATTCATATTTAATACAAAATATTGCTGCAAAAAAGACAAGTTCTATTCAAGATGGACTAACAATATGTACAACAGACAACATGTTTTTTACTTTATTCAGTGCTTTGAAGTCTCAGTGTGACTAATATGCTCAGTTGTAGGGACCACACTGGAAAAGAACATATGAACACAAGAGGATGAGTTTGTTTTTTCACATTAAGAGTAGGCAGTAAATCCCTAGCTCCCTATTCACATACAGTACATTGTTTTTCCTCTTTCAGGGTAATTGAGTTCTTGCCAGTATAGAGTCTTCTTCCCCACAGACTTTCCTCAAAGTATAACAACCCAAAGGTATGAAAGTGGCCATTAGAGCTAACAGCTACCCATACCCATCTCAGATAAAAAGAAAGTACCTTAAAGTGCTCAAAGTTTCATCATAGTTTATGTCTGCTGGACTTAAAGCAGCAACCATCGCAGTTCTGGAGTTACCACCTGTAACAAACAGGCAAGATTTCAGATGAAACTACAGTGCACAATCTAGACACTAGTTACCTACTAAATATCAGTATTTTCAATAAATTATCTAATTCGACTGTATTCTACATTACAAAGGAACATAGAAAAATCATAGGAAAAAGAATTGTAACTTAAACAAGTATTTAATCTCATACTTGATACAAATTTAAGTGAGTTAAAAGCCACCAGAAAATTCAGCAAGAACCAATCAATTGGCCATACCTAGATTTTCTCGAAGAAGCCACGTTAGTACAGAATCCCTGTATGGTATAAAGTCTGTCTTCTTCTTTTTTTTACTCTACAAAGAAAAAAGACAATACTGAAAAATAGACACCGAATGGAAAATTAATATTTAAGACATAAAAATCATAGTATAACTATTAAAAGAACCACGACAGCTTATCCATATGCTATCTAAACAGAGGAGAGGCCCATCTTCAATTGTACAAGTGACTACTGAGTTTGATAAAAGATCCCTGCTTTTTGATTCCAAAGTGAAAAGAATAAAATCTTACACTCAGGCAAAAAATACAACATCCACTACTACTCAGACCATCCTACCTTGCTGGTGCAGTTATCCTAAGTTGAAAGCATTAAAGAAAGAGGAAGAAGATACAAGATAAGCTTTTTAACAGAGCTTTATATATAATTTCCACGTTAGCTTGGATAGTATTTTCTTTTCTTGAGAAGCCCAGTGAATGAGAATAGTTATCATTTAAAAAAAAATAAAAATCTAAAAAGCACTTAAGTATATTCAACCTGTCCAGGCTGTTGAGAACTCATTTTTAAAAGGAACAGCAATAATTTACTTGTAGTTGAGTATAAAAGTGAAAAAAGTAGTTGAGTATAAAAGTGAAAGACAAAGTACTTTTCTAAACCTACAATATTATGTTTGGATCAACATACGCTGACTCAACTCAACACACTATTAAGTCTTGCCATTGGAAAAAAAGCCAGTGATAATCAAATTATTGCACTGGTATTTCTTATATTTTTAACAACAAAGCTGCAGTTAGTTTTCTAAAATTATTCTTTCAAATAAAAATAAAAGTACTGCTCTGCAGAACTAAATGCTTGCTACATGAACGTGTCTTCTACACAAACACAGGCTGCTTCTGCAAGGCCTCTTCTCAGCTAAATAAGCCAATGCTTCGATCTATTGACAAATAAAGTTTCTAGCAGCCTGTATGACATTCACAGAACACCATCAACACTATTCATCTACCAAAATACACACAGGGAATCTGGCTGAGAATGCCAGGCCAGGAACAGTGAATGATTCTGCTCCACTCCATGGCTTTTACTGCCTCAGTTTTACCAGCTATGGAAAGGTTGTTGTAGGTTAAGTAAATGCTGTACTTACCACTTCAGCTAATGCTGAAATCACTTTGCCCAGAGTTGTGAGAGACTTGTTTATATTTGCTCCTTCCTGAGAAAACAGAATCCAGCAATGTATAGTAATTACAATTGTTCAACCATGAACCTCTGTAGACTTGGGGGGGGAGGGGAAGTCTTCAGTTTTGCAACTATTTTTTCCATACTTATCAGAGCAATCCTTTCTTTTCCTTATTATTTGGCAAGCAAAGACATCACATGATGCTTGTGCACCCACTTCCCTGTCTTTCCCCACACATTAACCGCCCAATACCTTTAGTCGGGTTCCTTTGGCACCAGTTGAATCAGCTCGCTCACTCCCAGCTAGATCCACAAGGCTAATCTTGCTGACCTGAAGAGAGAACACACGTTAACAATGAGAATTAGTTCACGGTGAACTAGAGTAAGAACAAAACTTCAATGAATTCTATGGCATGAAAACTCTACTGTCTAAAAAAAAAAAATCAAAAAATCACTGTAGTGTGCTTAAAACGACAGTCAAAGCTTTCACAAGCGATTAGCTTGATGCTGTTGTCTTATGGATAAGAAGTGTCTAAGATGATGCTCTCAAACAAAATCCCGTAAGAAAGAAAAGGGCTCTGTCAAGGCACACAGCAAATTCACCCTTAAACAAAACACCAGGAAAAAAAAAATAATTCATTCTCATTTTCTCACAATACTGCCAGTAAGAGTAAGTCACTGCAGGAAAGATTTGTGACAAACAGTCAGAAAGCCACTTATGTGTAACATACCTTCTCTGTGGAAAGATCAGTTTCTGTGTCATGTTTTTTCTGAGTAAAGACAATTGTAAACACAGCATGGGAGCGGCTGCTGGTTTCATTCATGTTGGTAGCTGCCACAGTCCTGTAACATGAACAGATACAGATGTGTTCAGAAAACAGTAGCCTCTGAGCTGCAAGTACAACCACCCGCAGGGCTGAACGCAGCTGTAGAGGAATGAGACCAAGAGGCCACAGAGTTGATGTTCTGCCCTGTAACCAAGACCAAGCCACACCGAATACCATTAACCAACCCTTTGATTTTCCACTCCTGAATTACTCCCCTCTTCATCACCGTTTAAACAGAGCCTCCTCAATCAGTGTACTCAATAATCTACCTTACACTCAAACACCCAAGATAACACGAGCGGCATTTATGTCAGTCTTTCCCACACACTGTTAAATGGAGCCTGCAGCTGACATGAAAACAACTACTAATGAACCAGAACCTAAAGCTAGAAGCCAACTTCAGTCCTGACCACTTGAATGAATGACAGGAGACTGTGTTCACATGTTTATTTATACCCATATAGTGATACAGCTCACAACAAAGGCAGAACTAAAAGCCAGCATAATCATTTACATGCTTTATCTCAAGGCTTTGCAAGGTTTAAATATCTACGCAGCATTTTGGAGCACTATTTCAGCACACAAATCAATTTCAGCCTTTTAATAGCATTCATCAGTGCACATTTCAGCACCAATCCTCATGCGACATGAGTTTTTTTAGGAAGTGCTACTGCATCACAGCAGATATTTTAGATTTGCTGCTATATGCCATATATCCCTACAGAGAGAAAAATATGTAACGCGCTACCATCACTAACCTGGCTTTGTTCCCAGCATCCATGAGGTCCGCAATGTCCGTGTAAGATGTGACTGCTAACTTGGACAGATCTTCCACGTATGGTCCAAGCAGAGGATGTTCTCGAACCCGCAAATTCCCTTTGTTCTTCGGGTTCAACAAGTCTCTGACTCTCTCACAGTAAATCTCCATGTAACTCACCTGAAAACAGGAATTTGCATGGTCAATTTAGTGTTTCTTAAGGCTTCCTCTGCAAGCAGCTCTGCAGCATTTCAGGGTGCCACTGGCAAAAACTCCCCCAGTCCACTACGGGAAAGCTGTAGGTGGGTGTCTCAGCTCATGTAACAGCTTGAGACAACGGCAGAAGGCAAGTAGAGTCACTTGTCTCACGCATCAGACTCCAACACAAGCTGCAGGCCTTGCATCCATGTATAGATCCCTCACCGTTTCAAAAAACATTGGTGTTTTAGTTAAAAATTATACGCTTGAGTTCATAATCATCTTAACAGCTTTAATATGACGCAGCAGCAAAACTAGCTTTCTAAAGAGGCAAACAAGACAGACGGTAAAAGGAGTCTGCTTACAAGGAATCTCTCTCATGAACTTCCAAAGCAAACTTAAGAATGGAAAACAATTAATTTCTTTGTATCCAGAAGCAACTTTTGATTCTCAGCTGTACCTGCTACATCCCCAAGTCAATTATTCAAACTACAGTAATCTTAAACCTGTGCCCTCTGAAATAAATTATAAAGCTAAGATTATTTTTAAATGCATTCTTTAATTTTTATGTTTCTCACGGCACTAGGCTTATCCCAGTCCAACAGGTACTTAGCAGCTGCAGCAGCAGTCAAGATATTAAATATTAAAAGAGACAGTAAGTTATTCACTTTCTTTCTGTGGAAAGATTAGATACAGGGAGCAGTTTTAGAAATTTAGAGATTGAAGATCTCTTTTTGCCTAAGTACAATTGAGAAAAATGAATTCTATATCCAACAGATTCTATAAGATTCTATATCCATCACTATTTGTGTCTAACTGTCTCCCTCCTCTGCTTATTTGTGAGATTTTCATTCTTTTGGACAGTAAAAGAAAGAAAAAACTGTTCCTACAAAGCTGGTGCTTGTATTTTATTTTGGAGCAGGGCAGGGAGACAAGACTGAAAAAGAAAGGGTGTAGTATGACAGCATATGAAAACCACTCTCTAAACACAAACCAGTCTAAGTAAGGATAATAATTCAGAAAAACTAAGTACTGACAAATTTCTTATGTATGTATGGCTTGAATAATTTTTTATGTAAACCAAACTTAGTAACAGATGTCAGGTAAGACTGCATGACTAAGCTATTTTAGACAGGTCCTGTAGAGAAATAGGGTATAAATCATGACTACAGTAATTGACAATTCCATCCAGTAGTCAAAAAAAAAAAAAAGTCTGTAAATGCATCTTTAGGTTTTTCAGCCCATCATTTCTTTCAGAATTGCTACACAAGTAAAGGTATGTTAATTTTCTGGTGGGGAAAAAAGAAGTCCCAGAAAGGTTTTATTTACATTTGCCTCAAACATGAAACAGAAAAGAAAAAAAGCTTAAAAAAAGATTAAATAAAAAAATCTGCATCTCAATGCCACATCAATTACTTATCGACTACAGCATCTAAGCTCAGTCTGATACCCAGCACATAGATATTCTTTGATCCCTCACCATACTCACCTCTACAGAATATGACATTTCTTCATTGCTGTTGTCATTGATTTTCTCAAACAGTTCTTCGCAGAGCTGGAAAGAGATTAAACCCAAGTCAGAAATTAGTCTTCCCTGAGTAGTAACAAGTAACTACTGTGACATGTCATAAAATTGGCTTCAGAGCGAGGGCAAGGGAAGAAAAAGAACCTACTACATCAACCACATACAGCCTCACTGGGAAGATACTTTCTCTCAGTTCCACATCACTATCAATCAACCTTATTTTATATAGTATCTCAGCAATTGTTCTAGGTTTAACCAATATTACTATTCTGTACTATAATATTAGAAAAAGCCTGTAATAACTGAAATTGGAAGTAATTTTAGAAAGGAATGATTAAAATCCTTAACCCTCTCCTAGTCTGACAAAAACAATAGTCTCTTTATTCAGTGTGCTTAAGTTCCAGGACTCAGGTTTCAATCAATAGGCAGAAATTATTTCAAAGTTTGTTAGCAGTATCTTCACACGAAGAATACTTAAACTATCAGCAGTCTACTGCTTCAAGGGTGCTTGTCTACAAATAACTGAAATGAGAGGCCTAAAATTAAGATAATAGAGGAAGAAGAAATGAACAGTGGGCAAGCCATGGATATGTATTTGGAAATGAAAAACTATGGCTACAGAGAGGAATACGAGTAGGAAGAGGTTTTTGGAACAGGTATCTACATGCAACTGTACAGAAAATAAATAGATTATGAAGAATACAGGCAATTTTGAAGTATAAACTCTGAAGTATTCAGTCAATACATGGTTAAAGTATCATAAAGTTTCACACCAGGGACTGGCACACAGGGAATTTTGCCAACAAGTAAGAATTTAATGTCAACAACCTACATTACTTGGAACCTGATTGTGCTGTTCCCTTCTGCCTATGTGACAAGGAAGAGAACATTCAACAAGGTCTCCCTGAACGCATAATTCATTTTGTACCTTTATGAGAAGGCCTCCCAGGGAAATTGGAGAGAAATGACTTTTGTTTTAAAATGGTAGTAGATAAAAGGAGCACTATTAAATGCACAGCAGCATTATTAAGTTGGGTTTTTTTAGAACAATGTTTAATTTGTATGTATTTGAAGTTTCAGAAAAACAAATAGGAATATCAAGAGTACAACAAAAAGTTTTAGCATGATAGTGTTGTCATGAATTTTCAGCTCATTTCACCTGTTACACTGTCACTTTACATTACTCCCTTAAAAACAAAATACTTGGATATAACAATTCTGTCCTTCATCACATGAGCTCTTTCACCAGAACATTTGCAACCTATTTCAGCACGTATGCCCACGGTATTAACGGAGAACAACGCTCTGTGTTGTCTGTTTCACACCTGTGGCACGGGGCCAAGGTCTAGTGCAAACCAGCAGCAGAATGAGGGCTCAAGCTGTTCCGCATATTTATTTATTAAAACTGAAACCCAACCTCAGATTTCTATTTTGGGAATGGAGGAACGCACCGTCTTCCAAGAAACTTGGACCACTCTCAGCACCTACGCATTGGGGAAGGCCTGGACTTAGAGCAAGTGCCACACAACCAACAGCTATAGAACGCTAAATTCATGGTGACGGCATAAATTGTTGCCAGCCAAAATTGCTTGTGGGGGTATCCCAACTTCTTCGGATTTCACA
>KZ506936.1:77210-98448 GCA_002844005.1 Limosa lapponica baueri | reverse complement strand
TGCATGTATTGTGTGCAGTTTGATCAAAACCTGCCATGCCTATCTCAAGATGATGCCGTGTCTGGAAAGCAATGTCTTCAACTTGACTTTTTCTCAAGTATATAGCACACCCAGAAGAGGTGGACCCTGCTCCAGCACCTGGTTGCGGACAGTGAATGGGGCCCTATCAGCCCAATTTAAGGGACTCCAACTGGGTTGAGGGCTAGTACCATTCACATATACACTGCCTGCTGTGAGGCTGGAGCACCACTTTGCATAGACCCCATTTTCCAGCCTTTACACTCTTAATTACAATTCTCCATTCTCTTTGACCAGGTTTTCCAGAGCAGGAAAACCCAGGAGTATTGCATACCTTTCTTTACCATTTTATATTTCCAGTCCTTAAATACCGAAGAGCTGCTGAATCTAGAAAGAAGGAAACTTTCTGTCTTGTTTTTGGTGATTCTTGCAGGTTTTCCCACAGAGTGTTGTGTTTTTGTCACCGGGGGTTGTATGGAGCATTCTGAATCTGTCAATATAATAAAATGTCATCTGCATTCAGAAAGACTGTGTGTGCTTTTTCCTCAAGCAATATTTTCCTTATGTTAGTGTGCAATTTTATTGATATTTTCACATATCCCATTACAGTAACAAATAACATAGGAGAGACCAGCTTTACACAGTAAACTCCGCTTGTCTGGTATGATGTAGGATACCGAGTAGTTGTTAGTATGGTAGCCATGAGACTGCAATACAAAATTTTAAGTATACTTAATATTTTATCCCCACAGTTTATAATATTTCATGTTAGTGTTCCTCCAGTGCTCAGGTTTCTGTGTGCACCGTGCTCCTTCTGACAGTGCTGCCACCAGGATAACTCCTGCCTTCAACCCCAGCATCCAGTGTGCCAAAGCACCATACAGTGTTTGAGTCCAGATTAATCAAAGGTCACTGTAAACAAGACTTGTGTCTCAGGTTGCAAGTCCTTATTTAGATCAGAAGGTCTGACTGATGTGAGGTGCCAGCCCACCCCACAGATGAGGCTATCTGCAGGGACACACACTCACACTTCCCAGCACCTGGTCACCGGAATTTAAACGAAGCTTGTGTAACCTACTCTTGGAAACTTCTTGTGTCTGTGAATGTCACATGCACTTGCGCTAGTGTGGGACTTCGTTCTGCAACTCTTCCTTCCCAATTGATTTTCATTTAGTATTTCATTCTCCCAGTGGTTTGCCATCATTTTGATTTAGTGCCTTCCATTAATTCTTCAGGGATGCTGGTCCAATGCAGGGGGCAGGGAGAAGGCAATGCCGGCTCTAACATCTCTTCTTGCTTCTAGACATTCCTCTCATCAAAGGAATCTCAAAAGAACTAAAATGAAACTGTTGTAGATTTGAATGTGTCTCTCAAAAGTTGTGGCTATCTCATCTACAGCAGACAAAGTTTATCCGTCTGCAGTGGAGGAAATGCTACAGAGACAATCTTGTTCTTCTGGAAATTGCCTGGGTCATGGTCCTAGGGCAGGATGCTTTGAACCAGTTCTGCAAGATGTCCAACAGCTGTTTTGGAAAATCAGAACTGCAACTGAATCAAATCTGGGGAAAAGAGGAACAGCGTGGGATTCCTGCTGGGTGCAGCCTTCCTGAGACAGAAGTTGGGCTGCGCACTCTTGTCCTCGAGCCGAATAAGCCACTTTCTTTTCTGCACATAGAGAGCCATGAAATGGTTGATACCTGGAGCCATCTGTGTTTCACTTACCTTCTTTTTCTTCACGTGCTTTTCCCAAACATTGAAGTATTTATAAAATCTATCTATCTATCTATCCATCCTTTTTGTATAAAAAAAATATATATATAATATATACATATACATATATATAAAATATATACATTAAAAAATACAACAGGGCTCAGAGTGAACAGTAGGAGTGAGATACACCCATGCATCAGGAGAGTCTGTTCTGCGGTCCTGCCAGTGCCTGCCAGGGCTGCCTTGATCTTGACTGCTGTAAAGCAATAACAGATGGTAGAACTGCACCCACCATGAGACTAAGAAGAATGAGTTTGACTTTGAACAACATTTGACATCCTCAAGCAATCATAAATTCAGTTTGTTTTATAATGGCTTGACTGCAAAATGGAACTCATGAACATTTTTGAAAACCAGAAGCAGGGCTCCCTTTTACTGCAATAAAACTGTGCAGAGGTTTTTGCAATTGCATTCCCAAATCCTTTCCTCCTAAAGTGTTAGCTGGTTTATGACTTGTATTTGTAGATCAGTTTGAGTAAAGAGTACGTATGTGTATATATATGTATATACACACACATATAGCAGTTCTTGGAAGTGAATTTAAAGAGTGTGATGCCAAACTAAGAGCACAGTGATACAAATAAACATAGCAAAGCTGGAGCAGTCTTTGCTCGGAGATATTTTATGATTTAAGTAGATTGTCAAGGTCATTTACACTAGCAGATCCAGTCAGAAGATATTAGATCTTAAACGCATCACTGCTGGAAGGATGTTCCTGTCACCTTCCCGCATGTCTCAGAATGAAACCATCGCCTTTAAACTTTCCTAACTTCTACTTCAGACCTGGAAAGCTATTTGTAGCTGTAAGTGCTATTAATGAGATTACTTTCAGGCAGATATCACAAGCTTGGGTGCTGCACTACAGACAAATACTTTTTTGCATGGGTTATTTACAAATGACCAAATTATTTAAAAAGCTGACAATCTTAAAGCCTCCTTCTCCCAGACATTTTATCAGCAGTGTTTGTACTTTTCATTCACTTTCTAACATTTTCTTTGGTTTGGACAATGAACAGTTCTCTGCTGAAAAGGCCAGCAAAACGTTTAAACAGAGGAACAAAGAAAGCCCGAATCATTTAAATCCAAAATGGGTGCATATTACTTTGTTTAAATGAATCAAACCACAGGTTGCAAGTGGAAATCATGAAGTGATCTTCACAGTGCAGGACTGCTACCAGCTCCAGGTTATTAGACTGTACCTATTTCTCTGCTGTAATTATAACAGAAATACATTTGCCATTATATATCATGTTTTTCAGTGTCCATGGGTAACAAAGGAGTTTTCTAAAACCAGTACTGCATTCAGCCTCAAGTTAAGCAGATCATAGCTATTTGAATATTTTTTTCTCCCACATCAGGAATGATTATTTTCTCTTGCACCCTCACAGTCATATTGCAACTGAGCATTGGCCCCACAGACATATCAGCTTCAGCCTGAAGGAACCTACACACTTTGCAGTGGGAAGATAGTTAATTTGACCTCAGTGCTGCTGATCCTGAGGGCAAATACTCAGGTACACACTATGGTTTTCATTCTCAGAGCCCCTTTGACCAAAATACAGGCAAAACAAAGATTAAGCAGAGACATCTGGACGAAGATGAGGGAATTCTGAAAACTGGGGACAGATGGACTATAATATGTGGAGCTTCACCAGGTGATCTGACAGCTCTTTTATCAACACAAGGTTATCAGCAAGGGGTTATTTCACTCTGTGCCCACTGTGAGACTGGCAGAGTCTCAGCTTTAGGCACTGACTAAGCCTGGTGAGGAAACGAGCCACCAGAGAGGTGGTGAGGTACCATCTGATCTCCTGGAGCAATGAGGCATGGGTGAGGTGTGCTCTCAGGTTGTCCCAGGCATGAACCTGTGAAACTTGGGCAAGGCAGCAGCAGCAGCAGCTTTCACACTGGTTGTGGGGACCTCCAAGGCCAGGAACCACCACCCACAGGAGCGCCTCCACTCCCAGGAGAGTGAAATGGCAATGGGGATACAGACATGTGAGGCTGCCTTCTCCAGTGGGTTTGGGCTGTATCTTTAGTGAGCACAGGACAGAGCATACTACAGCTATCCCTAACGATTGACCAGCAACTCTAACGAGGAGTCCATCTGCAGACTGCTCAGAACAGCTGAGGATTTAAAAAAATAAATGAAAGAAGAAAATATACAAAGCTGGAGAAGAAAGCAAGCCTCCAGCTGGCAGGATAATGGTAACTGCTAGAGAAAGAAGCGTATTCATTTCGTCCTCCAACAAGAAGAAACAGAGAGAGCTTTTGAGACGTGGTTACACAAAGCACCTGTTGCAAAGGACTGAGTAGAGACCTTTGTTAAAGTTGTCTTTCTATTGATGCAAGTTACTTGCTTGCATTTTTTTTGAAGACCAAATTCCAGAACTGTGTAATCAAAATACATTCTTTGCATACGCAATTAATATAGTAATTTATGTACCCAGCTTCTGTGATCTCATACATAAGAGCAACTGCTCATTAAGTGATTACATGCCTACCTGGTTTTTCCAGTGCAGTAGAATATATTTGGAAGATTACAGGCATGCTTGGTGCAGAGGAATGAAACCACAAGCAGAGTCAAGGAAAGAATGACAATCTTGACACTGTCAATGGGGCCCTGGGGTGATTGCCACTTCAGGGACCCATTATATGTCCCTTAAAAAAGGAGACGACAGCACTTTTCATTCTGCTGGAAATGTAAAGGCCAGTGTCATCTTCAACCCTCCTTCTGTTAACATCTGGACTGCACTGAGTTACCAGGAAGGTACTGTTGGCATCCAGATCATCCACACACTCCAGACATGAAACCAAGCTCTCAGAGGAACAATTGCTAATGTCAACTATAAGCCTAGGTAGAAAACGGTCACAAAAATGTCTATGCCCCATCCTAAAGAGGTGTCTTTTGAAAAGTATGAACTTGAGACATGCAGAATTTCACTCCAGCTGAAGAAGAGCAAGCTTTTGCTTACAATGACTTGAACAGTTGCTACGGAATGAGAAACATATCTGTCTGCTCAGAGAGAGCCATAGACAACTTATTTGCAAATTTTTACTTGGGGAAAAATAATAAAATATTTAGGACAGTAAAGTTGTTCATGATGTTTCCAGCCCAAGTAGCAGTTTCACATTATTTTTCTGGAAAAGGTTCACAATTTTGAATTATCAGGTTTTATTTTGGCTACGTCAGCAAGTATGTGGAGTAGGAGAGTAAGTACCAAGAACACAGTAACTTAGGGAAAATCTCCTGAAGGAATAAGCAAATAAAGCAGAAGAAATATTGAACACTGTTCTCTGATTCAGCATTTCAAAAATAATGATGCCTAAACACAGCATTTGGCAGCCTTTTGCCCTTGTTTTGTGTGGGTTTCAATGACAGCTTGAAACACAGAGCAAAGGGAAGCTGCATATTTTGTCTTTTTAAAGCCCTTACCCTGTGCATTTGGTCTGGGCAGAGACATGAGGTGCTGAGGCATCAAGCAAAGGAATAATAAGCTCAGTGAAGACCTTGATTAAGGCAATGATTCCCACTCTATCGTCACTTCCTCTTGATGCACGAATGTTAATATTGGCTTCGTAATTATGGTCCAAAGCAATTAGTAACATTTGCTTATTGCTTTGAGAACACCAAATGTTAAGTGTTACTCCCTGCCAGACCCCTCATCCTTGTCATACGTCAGACAAACTTGCCTCTCCCCCTGCTTAAGAGCAGAGCATTCTTACCTCATCACCTGCCTGGCTGAGGTAATACAAGTCTGTCACCAAGGATCCCACAGGAGTGCTGGAATAATTACAGTACTTTGCACTTCCATACCATCCTCCCACTGGGAATTTCCAGTGCTTCATAAACATTAGCCAAAACTCATTAATTTCCTACAATATATGATCACTGCGATCCGTTTGCTTTAGGGGGACAGGCACACGCTGATGAAGCCTCTTGAACAAAGTGATAGAGCAAACCAATGACAGCTCCAGTAATAGATCCCAGACGCCCAGATCCCACATCCCGTGTGCTGGATACTGGGCTGGCTGTAGCACGCAGGCTGTTACCAGAACAGCCCTACGTGAGGTCCCACACACTCCAGCAATATTCTTGCCTGCCAGTTACTAACAACTTTTTAAAAAAGAAAATAAGGGAAGATTTAGTTTTCTGGGGTTTTTTTTTAATCATGCACAGCCCACCACATGAAAGGCATGTCAGTCATGGACATCCAGTTCCCACATGGATAGGGTTCCCTACCCCAATTTAAGTGATAACACAAGGAGAACAAAGCATTACCTTCCTCTCCAGCAGCGGAGTTTCCAACAGCCTCCCTTTCCCGGTCAGTCTGGTTGGAAACAGCGCTTCCACTTTTTGTCCTTCGAAGAACACTGAACGCCTTGTTTATTTTTTTAAAAGATCTGCTTCTTATAGTGGAGCGTTCAAAGTGTCGAGCTGCAACAGCGGGAAAAACCAAATCAGTACGGTTCAGCATTTCTGGGCTAGAAGCACATCATTTCTGCAGCCGTCGGCATACGACAGGGCATAACATCAGCAGCAAGGCTGCCTGCACTTCACCTTTGCACCTGACTCCAGCTGATGCTCCAAGGTTGCACCCACCTGAATCCCGGTGCAATTATCCTACCTCTGTCTCACACCCTGGAATCGCCACCTTCCCTGTCTGTTTGGCCAGCCCCACACAGAAATCTCCTGTGAGTGTGGTAGCTTGGGAGAGAATAATCCCCAGTCGAGGCAGAATCAGCTGCAATCCTCTGAAAAATGCATATAAAAGGAAGCAGCAGTGCCCTTCCCAAGCTATATAAGTTTGAGAAAAAAAAAAAAAAGCTGGAAGTTGTTGTTAAAAACTCTTCTTGAAAAAAAGATACCCACCTGACACTTCTGCCTCAAAACTCTGCAATATTTCCAAAGCCACCAAGAACAGCCAAAAACTTCATGTTAAATATTCAGAGATTATCAGGGGGGAGGGACCAACTAAGTCACATCTTCTGAACTCCATAAGGCAATACCAAAAAAAAGTCATAATACTTTCAGAAGTTGTCACTCTCTTTTCCATCCCTCTGAAGAAATTTCCATGGCTGTTGCTGTTCTGTCTCTTTGAGCTCTGCATGCCAGCCAAACATTGTAATCTGATAATATAACATTCCCTCAAACCAGGCTGCGGCCTCTAAATGCGATAAAACTGGTGGGATTTAATTTCGTTCTGGTGTTCTCTTCTTGTCTCCTCCTTTTCCTCACCTCTCTAGCCCCATGCACACAAGAGGATAGCACTGCTCTTTTTCTAGTCTTTCTTCAGCCTTTCATCCGTTCTCCAACCACGCAGCTGCTACAACACGAGGTGGGCTACTCATTTTGGCTTCAGAGTCCTCAAACACAAGCTTTAAACTCACTGTTTCTGCTTCTGAGTCTGCCTTTGGCCAGGCCATGTTTTTCAAATATGACACTCATCAGAGTTGGGTGCAGTGACACAGGGTGAAGGATCAAGGCAAGTTTTCCTGGTGCAACTTGTCCCTGACCGTGGTTATTTCAGCAGGACCAGCTCCTCCCGGCTGTACCTCCCTGGGAAGCTGGCAAACATGCCCCAAGCTCCCAAGGCACTTCATGTGGTTTGTTTTCCTGAAAATTTCCTGGCAGCTGCCAAACACAGCTCCCAACAGGCCTTTGGTTAGGTGCTCATGCCATGGTCTCTGGGGGTTACTTGGGTCACCACGCTTTGTTGAAGCCATTACACAACTACACCATCCACCTGACACATCACAAATGCCATTTGCTGTTCCAACTGAGCTGACTTCCCTAAATAACCTTCTTTAAGACCTGTGGTTTGCATGTGTGCAGCTAGTCTGTTTTATGTTGCTTTATGTTGCCCCTGGCCAAGCAAATTTGTTTTTCACCTCAAATCTACTGGGTCACTGAGTGTGCAATTTGATAAGCCATGTAAAATCAAAGCTTTCACTCTTTTTTTTTTTTTGAAGCCTCCAACAACATATGTTTCACAGAAAATGAATGCTTAAACAGGCCACCAGGCTCTGAAACCATCACTTTTAGTTCTTACTTCTGTTTCGGTTGCTGCGATGCAGGTCTCCTGGGCTGCTGCCGGATTGGCTCTCCTCCGAGGTGGGACTGAAGGCCGGGTTCACCAGCCCTGGCTCGTCTGTCATTAAGGCGATGGCTGCGGCGGCCGAGAGCTCGGGGCCCAGGGCAGCTACTGCTAAGCTGGAGCCATGGTCCGGAGAGCAGTCTTGGGAACGCCTCTTCCGTTCCTTGGTAAGGCCATAGTGGGATGCTCCTTTACATCTAAGGAGAAGGGAGGGAAAGGCAAACATGATAACAAGTTGTATTTAGATGTTGGGTACTTATGGAAATTATCTGGTGCCAGGGAATCACTTGGAGTACAAATTGTGATGAACACGATAGCCAATGTAATAAGGATGCTTAACAAGAGGGAGAAATGCCAGTCCCATCGTGTGATGCAGAATCAAAAAGAAGGAAAACTGTCCTTCAAAGCAGCCGAGTTATCACCCTACATGGAAAGACTGCTGCTGGTCAAGAAAAAATAGAGAGCCACAGCCTTGTGTGTAGTCTCATGTGTATAAATAATTACTGTGGATGCAAGATGACAGGAATAGTAGGTGGCTAATTAAACCAGAGGCTACAGTCCATAATTTCCCCCTTGCCTGCAGTCAATGAAGGAGAGCAGAGCGAGGCCTGGCACCTTCTCCAGGTCTGCTGGTGAAATAAAAGGCACCTTACCCAGCCCTGTGCCCTGAAAAACCTTCCTGGTCACCAAGCCGGTCACACCAGGAGCACACCACTGTGGTCTTCATGCAGGAGGCAGGGTCTGCCCTTCAGGTAGAGGCCAATGCAACCAACAAAGGGAGGGCTGCAGGAGGGAGTTGAACACCTGCGGTCTGCGGAAACCAAGTCCCCACACCGTGCCCATACAGACCACTTATTACTTGAACTGCACCTAATGAATTGTTTTCAAATTCAGCCATGAAGATCATAGAATCATAGAATGGTTTGGGTTGGAGGGGACCTTAAAGATCATCTAGTTCCAAATCCTCTGCCACGGGCAAGGACACCTTCTTGAGGCCCCATCCAACCTGGTCTTGAACAGCTCCAGGGATGGGCTATCCACAACTTCTCTGGACAACCTGTTCCAGTGTCTCACCACCCACTCAGTAAAGAATTTCTTCTTAATCTAAATCTACCCTCTTTCAGTTTAAAATCATTACCCCTCATCCTATGGCCACACTCCCTGATAAAGAGTCCCTCCTCACCTTTCCTGTAGCCCCCTTCAGGTACTGGAAGGCTACTATCAGGTTTCCCCGGAGCCTTCTCTTCTCCAAGCTGAACAACCCCGATCTCTCACCCTGTCCTCATAGCAGAGGTGTTTTCAGCTCTGCCATTTCAGCTCAGTTGAGACACTAAAATAGAGGATTCATCGCCTTGATGGAGGAGGAGGTGCAAGAGGTGTGAGGGGGTCCCACCAGCCCTGCAGTCCCACGAGAGTCAAGAAGAGAGCACAGGACTCCCAGCGAATGACTGAGTGCAAGTCCTCAGACCTCGACCAAGGTCCTTGGGCCAGCTTGGGACTTCAACAGTTTGGGAATCTCAAAGCTGGTTCTAAAACAATTCTGGAGGAAAATCCAATTCCTAAATCCCGACTTGACCTCCACAGTGACAAAATCCTCTATTTGTGGTGGAGACATGCATGTTCCCAGAAGAGATGAAGATACAGCTTTGTAAGAGCCAAATTACAAGCCTGCTTTGAAATAACTTTCTTGTGATCCCAACTATCTGCTCTAGATTCACCCTAGACAGCAAAGGCAGGACCACACATGGCATTTCTTTCTTAAGAGTCGTTAAAGTAATTTGAATGAAAATAAAGGTCACTGTGCTCTTCATAACTCACTATTTAATTAAAGTTATAAAATAACTGAAGAGACAGTGGCCCAAGGACACAGCACCTGTGACTTTTCTCCAGCAGCACTTCTGCCCAGTGCCCACCCACTAGAACCTCATTCACTGCATTAAAAATCATACCTGCCTTTTAATCATAATCTAATGAGCTTGGCCTACTTTCAGTTACTCCTATCTCCTTCTTCGTAGCAAAGGCTAACTGATGACTTTCATAAAAGTGTGCTGTAGGACGAACTCGCAGAAATAGCTACAGAAACCCTTAGAGATAGAAAGCTCATCCTAATATATGGCATGCACAAAAGGCAATGCATAATACATACGGTACACAATGCTAGTGGGTTAAGTGTCAGAAGTAGTACACTGAACTTGGAAGAGAAATGATTTATGGAAGCAGTCCCTGGGACAGAAAGATGAGCTGTGTGGGGGATCTACTCCAAGAAAAGACTGCAACAATAATCATGTAAAACAGAAGGGAAGAGCTCTCCTGCCTCCACTGCAGCAGGCGTTTTCCTATTCCTTCCCAAAAAAGAAGTGGGACTTCCTCACCACACCACGGCAGGATGCTCTCCTTTATATCTCCTAGGGAGCAGAACCACAAAGGCCTTCCCCTCTTGCAGCCTGCCTAAACTTCTCCAACACAGCATTTCGGGAACCTCCCCTCTTGCAGTAAGGTCACATTTACTAATCCAGCCTATGAATGCTCATCAAAATAGTTAAAAAATAGTCTAAAAAGCCAACACAATGAAATGAACCCAAAGAAATTACTTTCTGGTGAATTGTTTGCAGTTCTCAAAAGACAATCTCTGCCTTACAGAGATGCTGCAAAGATTCAGAACGTGATGAGATATTCCTAATCCATGTTTTATTTTATTCACTTCTGTTTTCACAGTAAAGTTTCAGGAGCTGATATCAGAGCACCAGCTTTGTGAATGAGTTCTCAGACATAGGTCTTTTCTCTTTTTGGTGGGTTGCATGAAGATCAACATGGAGATCAGAAGTGGGATCTGCCCAGAGATTCCTAGCTACATGGATTCAGCCGCTGCCTGGTGTCCATCTGCACTTCACTACCAAAGCCTTCACTTTCTGTGGAAATCCTCGCACCCTGCTGCTGGCTGCGCTGCAGACACCCAGTTAACAGCATCAATCCAACAAAAATGAACAGAAGACAGTTACTTTGAATGCAGAGAAGGCTGACACGGTTTAAGATGTGGCTTATTGGAGAAGACAACTTGTCATGATACAAAGCACAAGGCATATCTTTCTAATGCTGCCAGAAATAGTTAAAAGAGAAACAAAGCTCTTCAAGTATGAGCACTGAAGCTATTTCTTAAATAATTGTGGCAGGCATAAATGAACACAAATCAAGCCCTCTTTCTTCAGATTAACACAGTGTCCTTGAAGAAGAAGAAAAAAAAAAAGTCCCAAGCCCTCAAACTTGTAATAAAATCTGCAACAGCATCTCTTCACTTTCATTGTTTTCCTTTTGCTGACACTGCTGTGATAACAGAAAACAGAAGAGATGACTGTCTAAGTGGAATCATATTTATAGTGTCTCAACTACATTTTTCCATATGGTTGGATTTGGCTCCCAGAAAAGAGAGATCCATAAAACAGCTACATGCTAGTACTAATTATCTCTCTCACTGTGATTATTAATCAGCTGCCTGATTTACAGCTGGAAGAGCAGGATACCTGATTAACATAGGCCAGTCAGAAAGCAAACCCAGCACTGTCTGGTGGCCAAGGTGAACTACCTAGAGGTGATTTATGTTCCTTCTCAGTCCTGCCGGACAGCGATAACATCCATCCAGCCATACGATACCAAAACAATTTGAAGGCCAAACCGGAGAGAGATAAACAGACATGAATAATGTGCGTTGGACAGTTCATGCCATTAAAGTAGTGTCACTAGGTGCGTACAGGAAATTCAGAAAATAGTTTCTTCTGTTTGCAAGGTCCCTTTTAAGAAGTAGAAACGTTCTGTTCTAAATCCTGGCCATATGAGCTAACCACTGGGCCGTGAAAGGGCAGTGGTATCTATTGACACTTCACCCAGGGCTGCAGTTCTAGCTGGCATCAAGACCGGTGGCCACAGGGCAAGCCTTGCCTGTGCCCTGCTCCAGACGCGAGGGAGGCTCTGCACTCCAGGCTTCAGGAGCAACACAACCTAAGTGCTGGAGGCAGAAGATCCAAAACCCCGTGGCTGCTTTAACTTGGTCCTACCATTTGTAAAAACAAGCTTTGGTCAAACTCAAGGCCAACAGAAACATTTCCACATCATTTGCAAATTCAAAAGAAAACAGTGGTTTGAAAACAGAGATGTGTTCTCCTTGCAGCATCCCTGACTTGTACAGCAAAGGAGGGCCTGAAAGAGAGATTGACCTCAAGTATCTCCATTACCCAGGCTGACACAGGGGCAAAACATAAAGGCAAAACATAAACAAGGACAACTGCATGGATTTTTTCACTTCACTTCTAGTGATCTAAATGAAAAAATATCACAGGCCAAAAATATATGTATATATTTAGAATGCATTTGCTCTTTTGAAAACACCCTGCTTTCTATCTGTGTCACTTCACAGGCTATCCCTCTTTCCCTCTTGTCTCACGCCTGCCTGCCTGGGCAGGAAACAGAGGAAAAAAG
The DNA here is from genome assembly GCA_002844005.1 of Limosa lapponica baueri. Classification (NCBI taxonomy): domain Eukaryota; kingdom Metazoa; phylum Chordata; class Aves; order Charadriiformes; family Scolopacidae; genus Limosa; species Limosa lapponica. The sequence continues at coordinate 86,089 of KZ506936.1, read as the reverse complement.
TGAATCTAGAAAGTGACAGTGCTTATGAGGCAGGTTTGGCACAAATAAACAGAGCAGAAGCTCTCCCTGCCCAGTTCCAGCAGCGCTTCCCCAACCTCACTTCCAGCGCACTCATATTTTGGTGCTGTTTTGCAATGGACACTTTGTCTGAGTGCAATTAAGAATAATGTATACAAAGCACTCAGGACTCCCCAGCAGAAGAAAATACTGCCTAATGGGCTGTCATTGCTGATCTGAAGCTAAACCCTGATCCCGGTAGACAAGTATATTTCTGCTGTGCCCTCACTGCAAGCAGTCTCACCCCTGTGTAATTTGGGCTTAACACAAGCCAGGATCAGAAGTACCAACAGTATGTATCACACCCCGACCCCAACACACAAACTCTCCCAACTGCTCTGGTACCCCTGAACGGATCCGATGCAAAGGCTGATGGAGAAATGGACGGTGACCAACATGGAGCATCCTGGATAACCTGGTGCTGATGACCTCACTTGTGAGACCCTGGTGAGATGCCACATCTGGGAAGGAAGCAGGGGGATGTCAATTGGAGAATTTGACTCAAGAAGGTGTTAGCAATTCCTGCCCCAGGGGAACCATTCTCACCGTGTGTGCATCAGCAGTGACTGTAGCCCAAACATAACCCAGACACCAACCATACGGACTTCAGGCCAAACGCCTAAACTCTAAAGCTTTCAGAAAAGTCCATCATAAGGGAAAAAACTAATGCTATCAATTCTCAGGCAGAAAGGACACCAACTCTTCCGATCTTACTTTTGCCACCAGAAACTGGAGCCAAAAACGAAAACAGAGCGAGGCACCTAAACTCCAACCAAATCCCATGATACAGATCTAAACTAAAACACAGCAAATGCACAACCTCCCTTCCAGACCAACCATACCGGTGCTTAAGAGGCCAGAGACATCAACATCTTCAGCAGTGAAGGTGACCAATACCCTGCTGCTCTTTATACCCAATGTTGTATCATCCTTGGTTGGAAATCCAGCTTCAACGAAACCTGGTTCAATGTGCAAAATTTCTCTTTTTTGCTATATATGAAAATCAATCCTGGAACCAAGTACTTAACAACAATGCTTTTTCCTTGGTAATTCTGAATTCTTGTGAGGATTAACCACTGCATAAATGCTGTATATGAAAAAATCTCCATAAATACATTCCTGATTGATTTTTCTTTTAAATGCATTTGCCTTTTCTGATTTTTATAAAGGATTGGGTCATGTCAAGAGCATTCATCAAGCTACTGTAATCACCAGCTATGGCAAGGAAGGTCCTGCCTACATTAAACCTTCCTCAATATTCCTAAAGAAGTGGATGAGCCATCTAAAAAGCAAAGCTTAACTCCTGGATTATAGTTTGCAACCAACATTCGCTGAAAGTCAGACTGCAAACCCCTTGTCTAACCATGCAACTGGAAACAGGCTGTTCTCTGCACCTGCACTTTAATTTCATAACGCCAGCAACATTTCTAGATGCTCACCACTGCCGTTCTGTGCACTCTGTACCCTGGCATTGATGCGCTTGGGTATCCTCTCCCTGATGATCTCCCAGTGTCAGAGGCTTGCCATCTTGTTTGGGGGGAAAAAAAATGCTCATTTTTCACCTAGCTTAAGTGGGAAATTTTCCCAGTTACTATTACTCTTTCACTTCAATAACTCTATAAATAAAAGCCTTTTAGAGACAGCTTCCTGACACCTGGGGCATGAGGGCTGGCTGGGAGGGAGGCGCGGGTCAGTGCCCTGATCCCCACTGCCTCGGGGGGTTGAGGATGAGCGATTCCATCCTACGCTTCCATAAACACTGCTCTTCTCTGTGTCAGCTACGATAGGAGTTCAGATGAGGCAAATGGCTTCTCTGTCTAGCTGTCAGAGAGATTTTCTCATGTTATTTGCTCTCTGTTGTCAACCAGAGGCCTTTGCTAAAGTATAAACACATAGTAGATTTAGTGGTTCTATATTTCTGCATTACCACTCTATAAATATTTATAAAGGTCCTCATAACATTTATTTCTTTAAGCTAAAGTTACTTAGCTTAAATACTTTCCCACAAGATAGGAAAAATCTCTTAAATATCTTTTTTTTTTTCAGTTTAATTTCTGCATATCCCTGTTATGGTTTCCTAAGGTTTTCTTCATCCTTTTTGTTTTAATGAGGCCATTGTAATTCAATAAACTCGGGAACCACCTTTCTAGCAAAGCCTAAAGTTGTGCTGTGTCCTATCTCTAAAGATCTGGCCCAGGGGAGGACTGTCATTTTTACAATGCTTTTGCACTATAATGCTGTCAAACAGAATACATTTGTGTATTATATAAGGAACGTGTGCAGGAGTATCCGTATACTTACACTTCTATGTCAGCTACTCTGTGTGAATTTGGGTGCACCACTAGAAAAATGACTTATAGTTCCCACAGATTAAAAAAAAAAAGGTTTTCTAAACATATGAGGAAAATATATATTGAATGATCTTTATAATGACTATGTTAGTCATCAGCTACAGAGATGCATTCCCAATTCTGTGATTTGGTTGCTCAGGAGGAGGAGCAAGCATGGCTAGCGATTTTTGGTACAAGCCCTTGAAAGTATTTTGCATTGGTGAAGAATGGAATTGCAGTTCAGAGTTCAGTCCCCACGGTTCCCAAAACTACAGACAGACAGAAGACAACCGGTGCCAGACACAAACTGAACAAGCGTTCAATGTAAACCAAATCCCCATTTTAAGTTTGACTGCTCATACTGAGGGAAGGGAGGAATCTCCAGTTTTCCTCCTAGTTTTCAAGGGAGCTGAAAGAACTTGGCACACGTTTTTATTCTTAAATAAATTATAGAGTTTAAACTTCATGTACATGCTACCGAAGTATCATGTAACATGTGGTCATGTTTAAGCTTTTTTTTCTCCTTCTCTTTCAAAAGCAAAAAGTTGTACTTCAACCACCATCATCAGCTTCTATTATGAAATCTTTTAAAACGCCCATTAAACTCTACCATGGGAACAGGGAATTGGAAGCAATAGGTAAACAATACTGGTTGCCTGCAATTGTGGGCAAAAATCATGACTGGGATTATTGTGCAATCATTCCAGTTGTTGTTGGGACTGTGTACAAATTATTGGTCCGGATCATGTTGTCTCCCTCCCCGACACTTCTTCCAGGCCATTACTCTGTCACTGATGATTTTGAAACTACAACCGTACTGATTTCTCTCCAAGGTTCAAGCAATGTTTCAAGTTCTAGTCTTAAACCATTCCAACGAATTGCAGCTGTCTTACATATAGGAGAACGGAGCTGTGAATTGCTAGAGACAGCTGAGATGGGCAAGTCAGCATTTGGGCTGGAAATGCCAAATTCTTTTACGGATCAGCACAGCTTCTGTATTATACCTAACACAACTACTACTTTGGAGAAGCTGATATTCACAACTGACTTTGTGGCTTCTCCTTCTGTTGCCCCTTCCCCGCCTGTGCCCAAGCCACCAGTGCTCTGAAAATGCACAAGGGCATCTACAGCCTGTCCCCACTGCTCACATAAGGCATGGCCTTGGGTTGCTGCTACAGCTTCTACTTTTTCCAGTGCTGCCTTTACATGTATATAAGGCTTGTAGAGCACAAGTAGACTTTGAGCAACAAAAATGAGGAATTAACCAGGGTGAAAGACTGCAGTCAGCCTATTAATCATTATTTGCTCCTAGATTACTATAAACAAACATTTGTCATCACAGGGAAATTACTGGCCAGAAGTACAGAACCAGAGTGATCTTGCGTGATGCAAAACAACAGCAGTATTTATTTATACTGAATTTACTCAATTAAATACTGAAGGTCCCAAAGAGTAATCTACATATCTCATGCCACCTACTCAACACTAGCTCACACAAAGAAGGGAAAGAGAGAAGCAGCACACTGTCTCTAACACTTGGTAGGTGCTCAGGTACTGACACAGCAACGAAACTGTGAGTACCTGGGTAGAAGACTCACAGCAAAATAAAAGGGAAAAATAAGACACATGGGACTAGCATTTTGGAGCTGGTGAGAGCCTGTAAACCCTGCTGATGGCTTCTAGTGCTTTTAGCATTCAACATATAATACATCATTTAAACCCACTAATCCTGTTCAAGTGCTACATTAAAGTTCTAAAGTACTAAAAACTCTTGACTTCAGCAAAGGTGGAGCTTGATGAAAATTATACCAGGTGCTTTCATCACCATCACCTTCCAGAATTGGATCATTTTCTATATACCACACTTAAAAGCTTCAGCCACTCTTGAAGAAGAATAAAAAATGAACATTTTTTCAAAAGAAAGTGAGAAAACACAAATTAGAACCCCCCCTGAGAGGTTTCTTCCTGGAAAACTTGGGTACTTATCAATAGTTGTTCATTTTTTTATCTACAGACGGCGTGCACGAGGGAGCCACCGCATGTGATGTGTGTCAGTTGGGTGTTTGGAAAGCAACATAAGACCTGCCATCAGCCGCTGTTGGCTTCGTAAGTGGTTTTCAAGTCCGTCCAAGACCACTCAAAGAACAGCACTAGTACTCTGCAGGCAATCTTGACCACTGATTTTGCCTTTTTCTAATAAAATAATAACATTTTTACAGTAGGGATTGAGGTCATATGTAATGAAACTGCAGCAGGATCACTCAATATATTCCTTATTTAGAACCTTAACTGAAAAGTACGCCTAAGGAAAATCACAGCATATATATAAAAGGCTCAAAAAATGTTAATGCTGCTAAAATCAAGTTATCTGTGACAAAAATAACAAGTGCAATGAAATTCTTAAGGCATTGCAATGCTATACATTATAAAACCGCACAATCCAATACACTGCATTTTTCAAACTATGCGGATGCACGTATAAGTAATGTTAAGAATAAGCATTCAATCTGTTGATTCATGTGTTTTCCACGTTTATTATTCAATGTTTTGATCACCGGATTATATTCAACAGGTATAACTAGTCTCCTGGAACTTAGTACCTCAGCATCGTCTTCCCCTCCTACTGTCCCCACCTATACTATAAAAACTTTATGATGCAGTGAGCAAAATATGCCTGCAATGGGACAAGGGGGTTTGGTTTTTTAACAAGAGTGACAGTATCAGCATAACTCAATTCTTGCAGCTACAGAGAGAAGAACCTGCCAGACAGAAACTTTGTATTTATACACACTTAGCACACATCGTTTTTTAAAATAAAACTAATTACAATATCTGCTATGTCACAGATTCAAGAAAGCAGCACTACTGAGATTAGGTTTGAGGCTTCTGTTGGCACAAAGCAGTGACATACAGCCTCTGGATGTAAAATAATAAAAAGGGAGCACTGCATTCAATTTCAAGATGTTTTCAACCCAAGGCTTGCGTTTACCAATATGTTCTCCAGTGGAATTTGAAATTCCAGAAAACAATAGGGCTGCAGCCAGTAAATAACAAGTGCTGTCTTTATGCCTTCTTATTGACAGAACATGCTATGGACACTGCTCTAGCTCTAGTGGCGTTTGCCTCTGACCTTGGTGACCTTATGTGACCCAAAAGTCACATAAGATCCTTTTTAGGTCAACATTGTCTAAATTACATCTCTAACACACCTCAGTACACATCAAGCTCTGAACACATGCTTGCTTCCTCATGGGGAAGGTCAGAAAAAGGAGGTCTCATCACGCCTTCTCAGAAGTTGAAAAACCAGAGATCCCTGTCAGATGCCCATCCGAGTGTTGAACAAACATCTCCACCACCATGACTAAGCGGTGGCTTAAAATGTCACAAATATTTCCCATTTTAACAAGTAATTCTCCTGTCTTATCAAGTCCAATGTCTGATACTTAACGAGGACCCCGAATTAGTCCTATAAGAAGTGAACTGCATGCGACTTATAAATCACTGTGTCTTAAAATCCTAAAACAACACAGGCTCTTTGTAGGGGTGGGGAAGGAAGAGTACAACATTTCCTGGTGTATCTCAGAGCTTTGTTTCCAGGATTTCAGCTTAAATGAGTATTGACACTGGCATAAGAAGTGCGTAAGTCACACTATTGACTAAATATCTCATTACACTAGTGGTTTGGATTTTTTTTGTGAAGATAACATAGCCAACAGTACATTTTGCTAGAGAAACACCATTCTGGCTTCTAATCCTCCTGGCTCTGCAATCTTCTCCTTTGCACATATGGCTGGAAGAGGACAGATCAGAGGGATGTTATGAGCCAGTTTTCAGAAGAAAACTCCCCAAACCCATTGGGCATGCAAAATTTTCACTGCTTGTGGTTTTACGGGTTCCACCCAGTTGAATATGAGATATTTCAGTGAGGTATTTCACCTTCCCATTAAAATAAACATACACTGTGAAAGCATTTAAAGGTTCCAAGAAAGTCCATGTCCAGCCACAGCACAAGTATGGCTGGAATGTTGTTTACAGTCTTCAGAAAACTCACATCATAGGAAATGCTCACTTATGCTGTAAAAATTGTGAAAAACACTTTTTTTTTGGAATCACTGTTTTTTAACAGAACTATCAGAAATACTTTAAACCCGAATTCCTTTATCCAAATCTGAAAAAGAGCCCAATCCACTCACCCTTCTCCCCGCATAGTTACCTATAGGCAGTGTCGTGCTCAATATCACGGAAAGCATCCAAAAACCTGGCGGTGCAGCTTCTCTCCTGTTGTACCTGGACCACTGTCAGCTCTCTCTTGGCAAGAGAGGCTAATGGAGGTCCCACCCTCACACCTCAGTTTTCAGGAGTGCTCTAGCTGCCAAAGCTGAGGTCAGGTTGGGGTAAGGCTGATCTCTGCTCCTTCTGCTGAAGCTTATTCAGAGAGGCGGATTAAGCAAGAGGGAGCCCAATGCTGTCGCCAGATGAAAAACTGGCGCCTGGGGAGGGAGAATCTGAATCCTGCTTCAAAGGCTGCTGTGGCTTTTTGGCTGGAGTTGGGAGAGGCTCATAAGAAAAGGCACTGTCCTCTGTTAGTCCAGCCAGTGTCTTGAGGAAAACCTGGCAATACCACCTAGGCATGCAAGCCCTTTTTCAGTCTGAAGCTGGAGAAGTGACCCTGGAGGCTTCAGATACAGGTTGAGAACCTCTCTGTAAAATTGTGTCTTGTTTTCTTAGACCACCAGGATAGAACTGATGAATCAAGGGATAAAATACATAAATTAGGGTGGAAGCAGGAATTCAACACTGAAACCACTTAATTACAAAAGATGCCTTCAGAAGTCGGTACTGTATTACCAACAACACAAAATGGGTTTCCCTGACAAAGGCAAGCATCATAGAATCATAGAGGAGCCTAGGTTGTAAGGGACCCCAAAAGATCATGTGGTCCAACCTTTCATGAGAAAGGAAGCCTAGATGCTTGCAGATGCTATAGGCTTCTTTAGGTTTTCTTAGTCACTTCTGCTCTCTCAGATTTCATGCAATTTTTGCATACTATAAATAAAAAAACATGTTTTTATTCTACTTTTTTATTTAGTTATTAAATTTATTAAAAAATCATTCAGGGTAGGAGGCAGGCATCTTATACTGTCCTGTTACAAAACACATTAACTTCTGTTCTCATCCTACTAAAATATAGGAAATAGAAAAAATCCCAAAATGTTCTTTAGGAAGCTGCTCTTTCATTCCCCTTTTATGTCACTGCAGCCTTGGGATTTCCAGTATTCAAGCTCTAATAAACTACTTTTGCTTTTGAAATTAAAATATAAATATCATGCATGCAGCCGGGCACCTAGAACACCGGGAGCAAACCTGGGCAGCAGGTTTGGAGAATGGAATCTTGAGCAGGAGTTGCAGTTATATCCCCCTGGGTCATCCAAGAAGGTGGCCTCGCCCCCACTCTCCTAGGAGAGGGCACATCCCGCTCGACCTTGCTGCTCCCACAAAATGGGTCAGGGCTGCTGTGCGAGAAGCTGCCTTGAAATGAATCCAAACCGCGAATTCTCTGTGACAGGTTGTGGCATCTGGGTGACTCAGCCAGCCCCTACGCCCGAGGCTGTTCCAGACCAAGCTGTGATTTTGTTAAGTCACAATTTAAGTAGATGTGGGTCTCGTTAGCTGTGATGATGGACCCCTTGCAGGAAAACCAAGGTGGCATAGGAAATGATGTCAGTTCATTATCGGCTCTGAAAGGGGGATAATTAAGTCTGTCTTCTTCAAACTGAGATGACCCTGGTCCTTCAGAAGGGGAGCTGGCAATCTAACCCCTAGCAGCGTGCTCATGCCATGCCTCATCACTTGCTAATTTTCACAGAAAAGGCACTACCCACATCATGACTCAAGGTGACCCAAACCACCACCACCAGACAGGATCTCCAGCTGGGCATCTAGACCAGTGCCCAGTGGACAGCAGCATGCTGGGGGCATTGGAGATATTGGCAGCCCAGATTCAGATATACATAACCCAAATCCTACTTTGCTTCATGTAAATATTACCGCAACAGCCTGTCAATGCAGATGGCTCATCGAGCCAAACTGACCAGCTTTATAACACAGAATAATCTTACAGCTACAAGGAGAAAAATTTCTGTGGTTCCAAAATATCTGCCCCAGCCTGACATGGACATTGAGGGTAAAAAAAATTAAGTAGACAGACTAAACAAAACTGGTAGTGCATTTAAATATTTACATTAACAATTGAGATATATCTCTCTGTTTTCGTACTTTTTGTGATGCCTTGGACCAGTGGTTGGTGGTTTACCTATCTTCATCTGGTTGCACCTTCTGAGGAAATTCCTTAACTGTCCCTGAAACAAGTTTGCTTCCTGCAGGGCAAAGCCAGACAGCTCAGCACCATGTGTTTATAAGGGTGCAGTACGGAGGAAAAAGGAGGAGGAGGAAGAAAGGGAAAGAAATGCCTAACAATTTAGTGACTGTATA